>JANHGD010001726.1:87757-102658 GCA_027560375.1 Imantodes cenchoa
CTCCTTACTATTTGATTGTGAAATTTCAAATGAATACCATTATATCAGGACCGAAGGTTAGATTTCCCATTTACCTGGAAGTAAGTCCCATTAATTACAACAATTCATTCTTATGTATAGACAGGTACTGTGTTGTCATAGAAGTACTTAATCACATTTGTTTAATAGAAAATAGTTAACTGTAGATATTTTAATTTGGTTACAATATATATCATTATATAAGACAATAATAATTCTAAGACTTCATTTATTTTCTAATACTGAAGTTAGTTTATTTGCTACCTTGAACATATCAGATGCAAAACATTATTCTTCAATCTTATCTCACAGCCAGGTTAATGGGCCTATCCCATATCAGAGTTAAATGATAACCATTTACCCTTTTCAGAGTGTTCCCATCCATCACGGATAATTTGGAACTGATAAAGGTCCAGGACAAAACAACCGAAGAAGAGTGACCAACAGGACTGAGAAAACAACACTCACATTTGTATTGGCCCAATATTATCAATAGGAGATATCTCCGAACAGTAGATATTCACTAATACGCTAACTATATCCCAGAGTCAGCAAAAAAAGAGGAGGTTTGAAAGATAAGCTAATTTGCAAGTGCCTTCAGCTTCGTATAAGTGAATAAAAAATGACAGAAAGTAAAAGGGAAAAGAAATAAAGATGCAAAAGTAATATCTTAAAGTGTTTCTATTAAAGCTATAAAAATGTGTTTGGAATTTCCATGAACAATTCCCATATGTGAACAAAGATAGACTGAACTCTTAATAAGCAATTGATTTTAGCATATATATTGGAGTTTTTCAATTCGCAGAATGCATCTCTATTTTTCTTCTGCATATGATTGCCATAGTCTCGCAGGACAGGATATATTTGGGGGGTTTTTTCTCTCTTTAACAGGAGAAAAATATCATTGCTTATTATTATATTCTAATAATATCATAGCTAGTAGATAAATGAACGAGGCAACTGTAGGACACTTCATCACTGTTGCTGTTAGAAAAGAAAGAAAAGAAACTTTACAATTTATTTTCTTATTTTTTGAAGTTCCCCCAAATTATTCTTTTACTGAAGGTATCATACTGTTAATCAGAGCCTTTTATTATGGCAAAAAGAAGGAAATGACTTCTTAAAACTATTGTTATTTTCAGAACAATTCAATTCCAGGTTTTCCCAGGGCTTGGCTCATTGGGCTGAAGAATAGTTTTTCTCTTATTAACTGTGATGACATTTCATATAAAAATAGTTTGGGCCATGGTGTAGAGGTATTCTTTTAAAAGAAGGACTTTTCACAAGTCTATTTTAATGTTTAATATAGCACATTTATAATCATCTGCTCTACCAGCAACAGTTCAGAAGATGGGGAAACTTCAATGTAATATTAGCTACACTATCCTTTGCATAATTGCTATGAAATAACCCCACTGTATATGTGATAAAATATGAATTTAAAAGCTGAAAATACTTTTCAACTGATTCATTGATTTGATGTACAAGTTTGGTCTTATAAGAGTTGTCATTGAGAAAACCATACAAGTTAGTCTAAATCTATCCAAAAGCCATATTTTTTTCTTGAGTAAATTACTATCAGAGGCATCCAATATTTATGGAGTTAGAAAAAAATACATGGCAGTTAGTCTTTGATTAAACCATGATTTTTAGGAATATCTCAATATATTAACTTGAAGCACTGTAATATTTTTATCACGGTGACTGTTTTGACATTAGTTCTGTCCCACCATTTTGAATTATTAAATGCAATAACAACCACAATGTCTTTAACATTGGATTCAGTCCTGATCAGGTGGAAAGTTGCACAAAATATATCTATGAATTAAAGGTTCAGTTAAATCATTTCATTATTAGTTTTGTCATAAATCATGGAAGATGATACGTTTTATTAACCCAATTGGTTAAGCAAATGAACGCAGTCATTGTAACTTTAGCTGAATTGAGAATTAATTCATACACAGAGAAAAACAAATGGAGAAGAATTAAAATACTGATTATATTGGTTACTTCAGTGTCTTAAAACTCAGAAAATCTGGACTATCAAGCTATTGAAGCATGTAGCAAAATTGTGGGGAAGGTAATAATTATGTCACTAAAATAAGTTGGTGTCTTTTTTATCTTGAAATAATGCAATACAGGAAAAACAGGGTTTATAGCAAAGTAAATAATGTAGCAGAAAGAAAAAGAAGACAATTTAGATCCAATTGAGAACTGATGAATCTAAATGCATGGGCTGTGCCATATTAGCAGTTTTCCCCAGTGGGATGCCTGCAAATGCATTTGTTATCAACTCCCATAATACTGGCTGTAGGATAGCTGAGAATTATGGGAACTATAGCCAAGACAACTTCAATGGATCAGTTTGAAGAAACCAGGATTAATTGTCAATAGATTGATAATATCAAATTATTTTGATACTACTACTGTAAAGAATAAATGTGAGTTAATGTAATAAATGTTTTGATAGCCTGACTTCAAAAGCCAAGGTTTTTTTCAAACATAGGGCAAAATATCTGACAATTGCTCAGAAAGCCATATGTGGAGCAAGGCCATCCAAAGTACAATTTAGCACTTCCAATGATTGAGTGGATTGGATAAAACAATAAAGTGGGATTGGGACATATACACACCCCTCACTAGTAGCAAGTGGATAATTGCTGTATGTTCAGAACATGATTTAGCCATTGCTCAGTAAAAAAATATAATGCACAGAACTTGACTAACCTTGACTAAATACTGTAAACTTAATTTGGAAAAGGAAAACCAGAAATATTAGTCCACATGTTTAACTCAGCAGCAGGTATACCTTTATCTCACACATGACTGAACTGTAGAATTCATAATCTATTATCTCCATATTTTCACTTTTAGCTACAAAACAGATTCAGTAGATGACATTTAGTCATGTACTTAACTACCCTATAAAAATCAAATTTGTTAAAAATTATAACAATGCTTATATTATTCTCTGTCCTTTTACTTTCACACTACTATTTTAAGCTTATCCTCCTTTGCCTATTCATGTATCAGGTAACCTTATCAGATATCTGGTAACCATATCCTACTTTACCTGTTCAGGTATCTAGCAACCATATGTAATAGTGAGATCCCCAACCTTTTTGGCTTTGTGGACTAGTGTGTGGGAAGAATGGATGGCTTTGTGTGAGTGGCCCGGGGTTGGGGACCCCTATTATTCAGATATAATGCAGGGGTTATCAAGTCAAGACTAGGCTTAATATTAGATTAGAAGGGCAACAAAGATGATTATGGGGCTGGAGACTAAAACATAAAAAGAAGGGTTGGAGGAATTGGGCATGTCTAGTGTAATAAGAAGAACCAGCGGCAATATGAAAGTAATGTTCCAATATCTAAGAAGCTGCCACAAAGAAGAAGAGGTCAATCTATTCTCCAAAGCACCCGAAGGCAAGGCAAGAAGCAATGGATGGAAACTAATTGAGAGAATCAACCTAGAAGATTTTAAAGGTCTCTTCCAACTCTGTTATTCTGTTAATATTAGACTATCTAGTCTAGACCAGGGATGTCAAACTTGCAGCCCACAGGCCAGATATTTTACATGTGGCCACACCTACCCCCAGTTTAGTGAAGGGGGGGAGTCACAATATGTCACAATATATCACATGATGACAACATGATGCCCCGAGTTAGACTATCTTTCTAACACTGAATTTTGTTTACTTAGGCCACTATTCTTTATTCTTGATGTTATCAAACTAAAATCTGGAGCACCACTCATCATTGGCTGAAAATGCTGTAGATTGTAAGGCTGTATATGAGTATCTATCTACAGGGGTACCTTTCTTCCTCTCCTATGTTCTTACTGACAACAAAGACTTCTGTCAATTTTTCTCCCCAAAATATTTTAGAGACGGAGATACAGACTCCACCTGGAACTTCTGCATGTGAAATATAGCCTGTGAATTACAAATCTTCCCAAAGAGTTTAGAGTTCACCAACATTGCATACCACAATGCCAAAAATACTGTGTCTACCTGTCATGCTAATATATTGTATTCTTAGCCTCTGGCAATTAAACTAACAAGATGCTTCATTTTGACACCTCAGTCAAACACTCAAAACATCCTAAAAGATCAGTTCATTTTGTAAAAAGAGGAGTTGGAGCCAGCACTGGAAAGGAAAATAATCTATGTGAGCATCCTATTACCATAAAAAATTAGATTATTTATATATTTTTTAATGTAGTGTTTGTTTTAAATTACTTTCAAAACAATAAGGCATTTCTTAAATGAGTTCTGTAATGTTCCTTCCCATAATCACCGATGCAACAGGAAAATTGCTAACTTCATTCCCAAACCAAATTTGTCAATCATGCTG
Source organism: Imantodes cenchoa (assembly GCA_027560375.1). Lineage (NCBI taxonomy): Eukaryota > Metazoa > Chordata > Lepidosauria > Squamata > Dipsadidae > Imantodes > Imantodes cenchoa. The sequence goes on from JANHGD010001726.1 coordinate 92,132, forward strand.
CTCTGTGCTCAGAGTAACAATGTTCTGAGCAATTAATATCAAACCTTCCAAAGCAGCTCTGCCTTCTGATCATGTGGATGCTTCTGCCATCATCAGAAAGTGCAGCGAGCATGAGGGCAACAAGGAGGAGGAGGAAGAGGAGGGAGAAGAAATGGCTTTCTCTTCAACTGAGCTAGGAATAGAAAGATAATTGCAGTGCATTTTGCACAAAATTGCTGCAGTTGGAAACGTCTCCTCACTCCCCTCCCTGCCCATTTTCTGTTTTAATTATAGTTATTATTGCACTCTTAAGAAATTCAGCTGGTGTAGAACAATTCCTTTTCTTCCTTTTCAGATGCAGTTACCCAACCATTATGCACTCCTTCCTTGAGCCCTGACATGAAACCAAAGGCTACTGAATTGTTGTTCACAGTGAGGTCCTTGGATGCAATCATTATTTTGGGGTCAGCATACCCAGCTTCGGAAGGGAAACGGACAAGGGAGAGATAAGGAAGAAAACAGAACTATTCTTTTCGGCCCCTGCCTATCCTTTGCAGCCCAGCATTTCCCTCAGGCCAAAGAAAGTGCATTAACAGGCTGTAATGAATGTGTAAAAGCCCAGTGGGAAGTAAAGCATGGTTTCAGGCAATCTGGAAATGTGTGTTTAAACAGACGATGGGAAGGTTGCTATTTGCAAAGAAGCATTCTGAATATTAGCACTGAAGTCGGAGTGGGTAAAAAGCTAGGAAAATCCCAAAAGACATTTCTTATGGTTGTGCAGTTCAGGCTTTTACCTGGTCGGAGTTCATGCATGGAATTTATGCTCATGTGAGCATAATGGGAAACAGCAAATACAAATTCCAGAGCTCGTGTGCTTTGATTGTGACTAGAATGCAAAGGGAAGCCTGCAGCAAGCAGGTGGGTGATGGAAAGTGGAAATACGGAAATAAGAAGATGGTATTTATTTATCTAGACTTGAAGAGTTCCTGCCAAGCAATTTTGGACTCAGCCCAGAGTATTTTGTCAATCTGACCATTGCACAAGTCTCTACAATGATCATCCAAAGCTCCACCTGAAGGGCTTAAAGCAATAGGTTTGGAAAGACCAGTCATGATAATCTGCTTTAGTTCTACTCTGAGAATTTCAAATCCATCTGATTGATTGATTGATTGATTGATTGATTGATTGATTGATTGATTGATTTTTGTATTTTAGTTGTGTGTGTTCTTATAAAATGAGAAGCTCCTCATTCGGAACTGACATCAGCAGTGATCAGACACTTTTGCAATTTTTCTCTAGCCATATCATCACTTCGATATCATCTCATGCGAGTGTGGGACACAAATTTGGACAAATATTGCAACTGTGTTACCACATCCTTTAGCCCTGTATTACAGAACTTGATATTTTGCTCCATGTGGGAAATCTGAACAGTTCTTCCATGTGTATTTAGAAGCAGTCAGTCTTGTTTATGGTCTCCTTATATGAATTGTGGGCACATGCCTATAAATATAGGTCTATGCATGTAAATGGGAATGTATGGGAGAAAGGACTAATCTAATGTTGAAATGTGGTCCAACCTATTACTGACATATAGTTCTTGATGTCCTTCTTTGAAGAAAATGCAACACAAAGAATGAAAAGGATTGCCTATGCTGGTCAATATCAAAGATACATAAACTGTCCCATCACAGAGAGTTTTTTTTATATCAGCAATCATCACTTTTCATCATGGTAAGTAAGGAATGGTGAGATTAGTTGTACTGAATAGTTGCAGGACCAGGTGTATTTTAATATCATTTGAACATTGCAGGGAGTGAAAATCCTTGTGCTCTCTGAGCTTGGTTGTTTTCTTGGAACCTTGCTTCATTACCAAAATAACGTCATAATTGCTAAGAAGGGATTGTGATTGTCATACTAGTGGTTTGCTCTGTCAGTGTTGATGGGGGTGGTCTTGTTGGTTGCTTGATTAGGCTACTGTTTATTTTTGCTTGAGTTGGTGGTTCCTTGATTGGGGTACTGTTTGCTTCTTGATTTTTGATCTAGTGTTAATCTTGTTGTCAATCTCTGCTCACTTGGATGTTGATTGTTGGTAAAGAGATGATTGGGTCTTTTAGTTTCATTTTTTGGCTTTTTGATTGTCTCTTGAATGGCATGTAGACATTGTTGATCTCTGTGCCTGCTGATAGCTGATTTCTCCCAGTGTCGGGCTTCCAGGAATTCTCTATCATTTTTGGAGTTGGCTTGCTCTAGGATGTTCATAGTTTCCCAGCTGAAACTATGGCTAGTTCTGTCATGTGTTGTGAGATCAAGGATTTTTCATCATGTCTTCTGACTGCTAGTTGGTGTTTATGGATGAATTCTGCTAGTCTTCTGCCTGTTTGTCCTACAGGACAATCAGGCAGAAGTCCTTCGGGAGTTGGGCGGCCTATAAATACAACTAATAAATAAATAAATAAATACATAGCAATTGTTACAGTCCTTATATTATATGTTGTAGATGACTCCAGTTTTTTCTTCTGAAGCTGGTTGATCTTTTGATTTACTTAGATTGTTTTGAAGGCCTTTAGTTGGCTTGCATAATGCAGTGATGCCATGTGGTTCTAAGAATTTGTTGGTGGTTTTTGAGATATTTTATGTATGTTTAGTAGTCTTACCTTTTCACAGTTGTGTTAGTTGTGCTATATTGGATTGAGTAGTCAGGCATTTTTTGACAAAGTTCTATTTTCTTGGATATTGTATAGATAATTACTTTTTCTGATGTTCAGGTATGCTCCAATGTGTTTGTGCTCATCTAAATAGTCTTCTTACACTTCTCATGTGGGAAGTTGGGTTGTTACTTTGGTTGTGGAGCATGTGTTTGATGTGGATAATTTTATATAGACTTGTAGTGCTAATTTGCCATCACTGCCTCTGCTGATGAGGATATCCAGGAAGAGTAGCATGTTCCATGCCTTCATATAGCATCTTCTAACTCATTCTGGTATTGTAATATCATCAGATACAGATAATGCAGGAATTTTATACCAAATCTAGAATAACATAGTTATCTGCAAAATCTCAAATGAAAAACACTCATTATTATATCACAACACAATCCCTACAACCTACATACTTGACTTTGACATTATGACACATATTTCAAAGGGCAGTGTTTGTGTTGCAATTGTAGGAGATGGATAGGCTGAGTCCAAGGGCAGGATCAAATGCATTAACAGTTTGGAATCACTACACTCCCACCAATGACCCATGTTGATCCCCTGTGAATTCTGTTGACCATCATCTAGCATCAATTTGGCTTGACTGTTAATAGTTCAGATTCTTATGTATAGGTTGCGTGTAATAAACTCTTAATGCTTTGAACTCAATTCATGTTCCTGGTTATCTGCACCTGATAGCAATGTCATTACTTGTGCCATTGTTTTCCATCAGTGTGACTAGTTGCAGATGTCTCTATTGGATTTCTGAGAGGTGTTTTAATCTGGATTCACTTTGGTGGAGAGAAAGAAGGTAATGATGCCACATTTTATAATGAAAATAAAGTTATGCGTGTAAGAATTAAACAATTTTTTCCTTAATATCAAGCATATGTGCTTTTATTGATTTCCTTCCATATTGATCAATTCTGTGTTGATTTTGGCAACTGCTTTAATTCCTTTCCTTCCACCTTGCCTAAAGCAATTACAAAAGATGTTAGCCTCAATCTTGTTTGTTATTGTGGGAAAGAAAAAAATGATTTTTATCAATGATAGCCTGAAGTTAAAGACCAGGAAATTGTGTTAACTATTATGCCAGCTACAAATGAGAGTATCTAGTGTGTGAATAAAATAGAACATTATTTTTAATTAATGGACTAATTCTTCAGACAAATTAGTTGTGAATCCAATCCAAATGTCATCAATATTAAAATGTAAACAAATCTCCGACTAGCAATTCAACTTTCTATCATGTCACTTAATGAAATACAGAAGTTAAATAACAGAATAATTACTTATGCTTCCATTATTTTAATCTCTTACAACTTTTCATGTGGTTCCCACTCAAATTTTACCCCAACTTGTTTACCTAGGTCTCCCATCTCTTCCTGTTTTACAGTCCTGGGATTACAGCAGAAACAAGGACTGTCAGGATTCTCATCACTAAGTAATATTGTCATGAGACATCATGCTTTATGACTACATTGCTTAGCAACAGAAATTTCAGTCCTAATTATCACTATAACTTGAGGACAACTTGTAGAGGGACTGACATCAGTCTGTCAAGTTTGATGTCAGTGATGTGAGTGATTTTATCTGCCAAATACCATGAACACTCATTATTGTGGCCCTGTAGATGCTCCCAGGATCCATTACCACAATATAGACCCAAATATTGAACTCTTACTTGGGTTTAGTCTATCTTCTTTGAACAATAATATAAGCATATGATGAAAAAGACATATAATTAAATACACAGATCAGATACAAATTGCCTCGTATATTCCTCACTTTAACTAGAAAATTAAACTAATGTAACAGTAGAAATTATGTTTTCATCATGAATTCTTCTCAATGATTTTTTTTTTCTCAGCAGAATAGTGTCTGCTATTTTCTCCTTGTTTATGCAATCAAATGACAGAATACTGAAGCAGACAATCTGGTATTTTCACACCCACATTAAATACGGTAAATCTTAGAAATGAAAATTAAGTAAAATTATTTCAGCTTGTCCTAACCAACATTACAGATCTTGGAAAATTAGACTTTTGTTGCTCAACAAAACCTGAGTTCACTTTTGGGAGATATTTTAGACAGACCTCTCATAATAGAAACTGAGCGTATTACATAAATGGATCAAAAATAACACCAAGGAATGCCTCCATTCTCTCTCTCTCTCTCTCTCTCTCTCTCTCTCTCTCTCTCTCTCTCTCTCTCTCTCTCTCTCTCTCTCTCTCTCTCTTTCTGCTTATCTCATAATCCTATAAAAACTACAATTTCTATGCCATGGGCACAATGTTCTTTCCAAGCCAATCCTCTTTTGAGTGACTTTGCAAATGTTATAATACACAAAGCCCATTAGCAAACTAAGTTTTAAAATTTATTTTACATATCTTATTTCTTGGGTTAATGGTCCATAGTCTTGGTTCAAAGAAACCAAGAGATCAAAGAATTCCAAAGATGATATTCTTTGATTCATCAGGTTTCTCCATTACCTTTCCATCTTGTGGGATTCCTTTGACTTTTCCTTTGGTCGGGAATTTAGTTATTATTACTATTTCTTTTATTTATTTGTATTCTGCCTTTATTATTTTTACAAATAAGTCAAGACAGCAAATATATCCACCATATCTTCCTCCTCCTATTTTCCCCACAACAACAACCCCTTGTGATGGGTTGGGCTGAGAGAGAGAGTGACTGGCCTCAAGTCATTCAGCTGGTTTTCAAAACAAGACTTGAACTCATAATCTAGCCTGGTGTCTTAACCACTAGGCAAAACTGGCTCTAAAATGTAAAGAATAAAACAACCTGAGCTCATCAAAGGACATTTTAAAGAACAAATGTGCTAATAGGTTCATCCTGACTGAACACACGTGGTAGGCAGCCATATTGACCAGCTATCATATTCTATAACAAAGCAAACTTTCTTTGTCTTCCATTTTAGCCCAGATATACCAACATGTGTTATACAGCCCAACACTTCCTAGCATTTGGGTGGTGGCTTTCTTGCTTACTTTTCTCAGAAGACTTAATCAATGTGATCCAGATTCTCCTTTCAGAAGAAATCACAGGTACTCCTCACATAATGACAGATCACTTACTGATTGTTAAAAGTTATGACAGACTTCCCCACTACTCCTAATGTACTTCAAAGATACAATGCTCTGCTCCACCCCATCCCCATAAGCATATGGTTGCATTTTTTGGGTGCTTGGCAACAAACCTACATTTATGTCTGTTTGCAGTGCCCAATAGTCACGTGACTGTGGTTCACAACATTTTTGCCAGGAACCGATATTTCCTTCTGGTTTCCTGAAAACCTGTTCATTCCGAATGACAGGTTTGTTTAATGATCACTGCAAAAAATGACATCAAATCGGGTTAGTCACACTTAATGACTGGCATGACTTACAACTTATACTTATCTAGTAATATAACCTAAGAAAAGTAAAAGAAACAATTCAAAGGGCAATAGCAGACTGCTGAATACAGGAGGCATAAGTGTGAAGAGCTTTATTTTAATTGGTATTTTTCAAATATGACTAATTAATAGGAAATGCACAAGAGCAGCTGCAGAAAGAAAAAAACAGACATGTAAATCCATTCATTGTCAAGTCTTCAGAAATGCAAGCAAAAGCTAACATCTGCAAAAGTCTTTCCCACAGTAAGGAAATTCTTATCTATCTCATTGTGATGTGTTCTGCTAGGGCACAGGCGTGTTTTCTTGCAGTATCTTATTTAATACTTCGGAGAGAAAAGTGGTATGAGTAAATATCTAGCCTACAATAGATTTCATTGTCAGGCCAACTGGAGAAAGTGAAGGCAAGAACAAAAGGAAGCATTTGCGTCAACTGTTTTCATGTGTCAAGCAACTGACCCATAACTTTCATTGATGCTGCTTCTATGACAAACCTCGAGTGATTAATGTTACATTCCAGGAGCAATTAAAGTTGCAGTGCTGTTAGTTACAAAACTACAGGTCTAAGCATTAATTTGATCTGCTTACCAATATGAAAACCAATTTTGCTTAACTGTGAACATAGAAATATTGATTCCTTTTCCGTGAGTTATGTTCTCTTGCTGCAAAATCTGAAATCCTTGTTTCCTGTGTTGAACAATTTAAAAGATTCACAGCTACAGGACTGTTCTTGGCCTCAAAAAAGGAAAATGTGCCTGTAATCAGAAGACCATAAACTGCAGCCTCGTATTCTCCCAAAACTTGAATGCGACATGATTAAGTGTGAGTAGCAAGCCAAATGTGACCTCCATTGCCCTTATCATATCTGCCACTGCTCTTTGTGTAGTTATATGAACATTTTGATCTGGATTCCTTTGAGGAAAAGACTCTGAATCAGATTCAGTTTCCAAAATTAAGAGTTTATTGGGTCAGCCAAGCGGGCCCCATTCCCAAGTAAGAATAGACACCAAACAGAGTTTGCTTTTATGCATTTCTGCATTCTATTATATGCATACTACAACCTTTGGTGAAGTTTCTATCAGTTTTTTACTTCAGTCTTTATCATATAGGAGTTCTTAAGATGACTCCTTTATTGTAAATCTTGTTTTGTATGTCACTTCCTCACTTTGACCTAATCGTGGTTTCTGCACAAGCATACTTTCTTATAAAAGTTTGTGGCATTTGTCAATCTTTTTATACATGATAACAGTGTTCCAATACTTGAGGGGCTGCTACAGAGAGGAGGGGGTCAGGGGTTTTCCAGAGCACCAGAAGGCCAGACAAGGCATAACGGATGGAAGCTGACCAAAGAGAGATTCAACCTGGAAATAAGGAGGAACTTTCTGACAGTGAGAGCGATCAACCAGTGGAACAGCTTGCCTGCGGAGGTTGTGAGAGCTCCAACACTTGAGACTTTCAAAGGGAGATTGGACTGCCATTTGTCCGAAATGGTGTACCGACTCTTGCTTGAGTGGGGGGTTGGACTAGATGACCTACAAGGTCCCTTCCAACTCTAATGATCTAATCTAATCTGATCTCATCTAATCTAATAATCTAATCTATGAGAATCAATTTTTTCTTTTTTCTGGATCACTCCTTTCCTTCTCTTAGCTCACCCACAATCTACTTTTTCACATCCATGTGGGAGGTACAGTTTCCTTTCTCTACTACATTGTCTGCTCCTCTGCCCTTATTGACCTTTCCCAGCTTTAATTTTCACTTAACATGGGCCTTGCACTTGTTCATGTCAAAGGGACACCAGGAAGGGAATGAGCTTTCACTCTTTTATTTTCCTTTTCAGTACAACTACTTCCTTCTTTTTGAGTTTTGCTAGAGAATGCTTTGGCAATTTCTTGCCTATCCAAATAGGCTGTTGGAAATGGAGGGCTGGACAGAGGGAGGGCTGGAGGGAGGGAGGGCAGGGTGGAGGGATGGAAGGATGGAAGGATGGAGGAATGGAGGGATGGAAGGATGGAGGGATTCAGGAACTAGCTTTCTGGAATTCAGTGACATGGTCCAGTCAGAGATCAGCTTGTCAGGTTCGAATACAAGAGCTCAGTCAGCCCAGTTCAGTTCCCTGTGACCTACTGAAAGATACACCAAAGAGAATTCACTTTGCCTCTAAAGATGCCAGCCCCAGCTGGTAATGAAAATAAAGATGAGTCTAAAAGCTCATCACTACTTTGATATTCCAAGGCTCCTATCAACTCTTGAGTTTTTGTTTTCCAACTCATATCAACGTAAATAGAACTTTAATCCATTCTGGATTACAAGTCTAACTACATTCATTTTCTGATTGTTTTCAGCTTAAACTATTAATTTAGAATTGATAGTAGCCAAAACAATGAAATACAAATAAACAGGAGTAATACTACATATATGTATTTTTTTTCTTGGTCATGGATATTATAGCAATAACAATAGCACGTAGGCTTATATACCGCTTCATAGTGCTTTCCAGCCCTCTCTAAGCAGTTTACAGAGTCAGCATATTGCCCCCAACAATCTGGGTCCTCATTTAACCAACTTCAAGAGGGATAGAAGGCTGACTCAGCCTTCAGCCAGTCAGGACTGAACTCCAGGTTATGGGCAGAGTTAGTCTGCAATACTGCACCCTAAACCACTGCACTACCACAGCTCATTTATTTTGCTCACTCGTTTTCTTAAAGCAAATCTGTTGACTGACAGATTGATTTGAATGAAGCCATATACCTAGTAGTTTGTACCATAGGAACAAAAATAGTACTGAAAAATTCTGCTGCAAATAATACTCAAGGGGGGGGGAGCAGGGAGGCGACTTTGTGACACATGTAGGAAAAGAGCTGGGCTTGCATCACAAATCCATGACAATCCATGACATTTCTGACAACAGTGTGACCCCCACTTATGCTCCCACACACGCAACACAAAAATGCTGCTCTGTGTAACACTGAGGAAAGAATGTTTGTTATATACAGTCATGTTCCCTCCTTTATCCCCAAAGTATTATTCTTTATAAAGCAATAATCAGTAAGTCTCTTTTAATAAAACCAGTGAAATATAGATGCTATCAAATCTGCATCCCACTGTGATCTGACTTCTTTATTTTTAAGCAAGTAAACTAGAGTAGGGTGATTAGGAAGAAAGGGGAACAAGACTACGGGTTTTTTTCCCCTCTCTCTTTCCTTCCAATTACTCCCAAGTGAGTCTCATTGTACACTTGAGAGGGTAGTGACCAGGAAAATAAATGAGCATGTGTTGTATATCTGAGCACATGCTTTGATAATAGAAGACAAAATTTTGTATTAAAACAGAGTTTCCCAATACATCCAAATTGGGACATAATTAGTGAGGCTATTAATCCAAAATGCAGTACGCAGCTAACCCAGCTAATCCTTCTTGGTTTACTATTCTGAAGTTGCAGCCTCCTGTTTTAGATAGAAGGCAGAATGGTGCTTTAAAAACAAAAAACAAAAAAAACCTAGGGATCCTGAATAGTTTTTCATACTGGAAGAAGAATGAAGGCAAAGAGGCTTGCATGAACCAGTTACTATTTTGTAAATTCATAAACCTTTGTTGGTATGGCTAAGTCACTAAAAGTTTCTCCCATGGAATTCCCACTGAGCTAAGTGGGTTTGCTCAGTATCATTCTGCTATGACTGTCCAGTCTATCTAGTCTCTATGCTAGCTTTTCTCAAATAAATACTTCCAGGTGCATTCTGGAATTCTCACCAGCATGGCCAGAACCATCTAAGGTCAATAGAGAAGTTTAGACTAGTTTGGTCCAGTGTGGTCTAGTGGATAAGGTATCACACTAGAAACAAAGACATGATGAGTTCTAGTCCTTTCTTAGGCATGAAATCCAGGTGGTTGACTTTGGGTCAGTTCTCAACCCAATCCATCACACAGGGTTATTGTAGGGGGGGAAATATGGGGGAAATATGGAGAGGAAGAAATATTAAGTATGTTTGCCACCTTAAATTATGTATCAAAAATAATAAGGATGGGAAATCATTCAATCAATCAATCTGGTTTATGCATTTTGATTTTTCAAAACAAATTTGTCTACCAAAGACAGACAGAAAACACTCTGCTGGGAATTTATACTCTTGGCATATAGTCCTGTTGTTCTTTGCTCATCCCTCCAGGAACATACACATATATACAGGCTATCTGAGGAGCTGTCTTACCCCAATGAGACTCATCAATAGAAGACATCATGGATCAGACCCATGTATTAAGGAATTCTGGCAGGCAGCATCAAGGAAAAGAGCCTTTTCTGCTATGTCCCCATCCCTGTAAAATGCTCTACCACTGGAGGCAGGGGCGGTTTGCGCTTACCTTTGCTACCGGAGCGCCGGTAGCAGGCTGCACGCGCAGCCAGGAGTCCGTGCGAGTGGGCGTGTCGCCCACTTG
>JANHGD010001728.1:38391-48489 GCA_027560375.1 Imantodes cenchoa
AATGCATGAAGAGGAAAGGAAAACTTTGCAATCTTCCCCAGCAGCTTCCCCATTGACTTTCTGGAGAAGCCAGCAGAGAAGGTTGCAAGTGGTGATCACATGATTGCAGGGCACTTGGCAATTTATTGCCAAGCACATGAAATGTGATCATGTGAAGGAAGTGGCAGTGTGATATGTTACAATTGCCAGAAGTGCTTTTGGGGCAGTTGTGACTGCAGTGTCAGGTTCCGGATCACGTAACAAGAAAACACTCGACAACCAAGGAACAGGGTTGTAGCTATTTACCTTCAGATTTCGGCACATATTCACAATGACTCAAAGTAATGAAATGAAATTTCATCGGCATCGGCTTGTTAGTGCACCCACCACCGCTTTTAAACCACTGCGCTCCACCCTTTGCACTCGCCTATCAGTACCAACCTCCTCCCATTAAGCCATTAGTTTGGAATCTCCACAAGCCATGCTTAGGAGGCTAAAATCTCTCCCCACGCAGCTGGGCTGTTGTCTGAGCACACCTCTCAGCTGAGCTGCCTCCTGACGACCCCCCTCCTGGGCATTCCCCCCCCCCCCACAGGAATGGAAGCCCTGACACTTCGGGGCTGACATGCAGGTCATAAGGCAAAAGCTACCTGTAAAAAAAGGTTTATTATAATAATAACCTATTTATTAAAACTTGTTTTCTATCTAATTTTCATGGCCCTGAGCAGCGTACAACAATAAAATATAGATAATACAGGTAAATTAACCAAGAGAGAGACAGAATTGCCTCCCTCTCCAAAAAGAAAGGAAAATATTAAAGAAACCTGCTTTCAGAGCCTATGCCAGCTGTTAAGTTTAGTGGAAACCTTTGATTTCACAAAATGCAATAAAGCTTTTGTCTTCATTTCTACTGTTATAATTGGAAGCTTATATGATTTTTATTACTTTTTATTACTTAGCAGGCAAGAAGCAACTACATTGTTCCAAAATATTAAGATTGCCCATAAAAGGAAAATGAATCACTATTTAAACATATTTTAAGGCAATTTGAATTATTGTTTCTATTACTCTCTCATTCCTTTAATGTGTAGATTTTACATAATGTGCTGTTGTAGAAATCCTAAGTCCTATCCTGACTACCTAACTCAGAAATGGGAATTTTTTTATTCCAAGGCCATATTCTCACCACAATAATATTCAGGTGATTGCCTGCTAAAGATAGCTGGGGTCTTCCTTCCTTTCTTATAGATACAGTATTTCTAGAATACTGTATTGCATCAGGATAGTTCAAACTGATTTAAGTGTGACAGCAACTAACTTCATTGCCAAACTAGAGTTTTTCCCCTCATTCACTGCCATGTAAGTTTTATTGCATATTTATGGGAATGAAAAATTTTAGGGGGAAAAGCATATTCTCCATAGTGGGTGGAACTAACCTAATGGGATGACACCGTCCCTTCAGCCAATGATGACTGAGTCTGTCAAATTGTATTTCTTCATCCTCCTGCCTTAATTCCCCCTCTTTGACTCAGTCCTTGGCCTAACAGGACGCGTATTTTCTCACTCCCATTCTTCAAGGTTTCCTTTCCATCAGTCAACGAGTTTTAAACTGTGAGTTCTCCCCAGCGGACTGATTTGACATCGGAGTCGCTGGGTCGAGCGAGGTGAGGGCCGAGGACCATTGCATTCTAAGGGGGAGTTTTCCCTTCATTTCGGCCTTGGGAGCTTTGCTCTGCCCTTCATTGTTCGGCTCTGTTTGAGGCACTGCGGTCTGGCCCTGACAGTATTCTCATCACTCACTGTCACAGTTTGCCGATTGTCACTGGAGCTTTTTCACTCCATGGCCAATGGCCAGAAGAGCTTTCACACTCTGTTACCGCTCGGCCAGGGAGTGACAGCACAATTTTCTCGCAGCAGATTGTGCTCGTGCGGCTTGCTGTCATCTGCCCTCTGGCATAGGGGTCTTTTCCCCACAGGCTGATATTGCCGCCTGAGTTTGGCTGCCTGGTTTTTTTTGTTACCGTCTTCCAACACTGCCGACTTCTATTCACGAGCCCACCCTGATTCCCCAGCACATATTTGAAAGGCTCGATCCAGGCTGCAGCGATAGCCTTGTCACTTGGCCACTCAGTGGGAAGGCGGCCATCTTTTCACAGTGGAGGCCATTCTGTGGGATGGCAGCCATTTTAGCAATAACATGGCCACCTGGTTGTAGCAGTGGTCATTTTGGAGACACAGTGGCCATTTTGTCTCATCTGGGACACTAGAGTTGGCCATTTTGAATGCTGCGGTGGCCATTTTAAGTCTCCTTGTCCACTTTTAATAGCGGCGGCCATTTTAAAGGAAAGTGACTGTTTTTACTACCTAACTATGATAGAGGCAGGCAAGAACAACAATAAAAGCCGTTCAAACAAGTGCCAGCCTACAGTGCCAGCCGCCTCGGTCTCAGAGACCTCTCCTACCACAGCTGGGCCTTCCTCCCACAGGGGGCAGTCCTCCCGCCTGCATTCCTCTGCTTCTGCCAGCTCGAATAGGGTCTCCAAGGCCACCCAGAGGGATGGGAATTGCAGGGCTAGGTCCAGTCGCGACAAACAAGTCCCTGTCAAGCTCACCCAGAGGGACCCACCTCAGCAGCTAGAAGGCCATCCACAGAAAGAATTTATTTGGCCACTTGAAAAAATTTTGCTCCTAGTGCTCACAGGTGAGGAATTCCATCACCAACGTCCTCAAATTTCTACAGCATGGCCTTAACAAGGGTCTTTCCCTCAACATGCTTCAATGTCAGGTGGTGGCACACACTTCTGTTTTGTCCTGCGGTTCTCTGGACTCTTTATCTCAACATTCCCTGTTGCGCAGGTTTTTGAAAGGGGCTGTAAATTTGTGTCCTCCCATCATCCATCGGCATCCAACCTGGGACCTCTCAAAGGTTCTCCTGTCACTGATGGGTGCCCCCTACGAGCGCTTGAGGACCACTTTGCTTTGCCACCTTACCTGTAAGGTGGCATTCCTAGTGGCGATCACCTCCGCTTGGAGGATCTCTGAGCTTGCTGTCTTGTCTGTTAGGGGGGATCTCTGTATATTTCATTCTGATCAAGTGGTCCTCCAACTGGACCCCACATTTGTCCCCAAAATAAACTCTTATTTTCACAGAGCCTGGGAAAATGCCCTACCCAATTTTTTGCCCCAATTCTTCACACTCTTTAGAGAGACAGTGGCACAAGCTTGATGTTAGGAGAGCCTTGAAGCTGTAACTCAAGCTCACTTCCACCCTGCACAGATCAGAAGCACTTTTCGTCTCCTTTCCACCCACTTCCTTGGGACAAAAGGCATCCTCCACCACCGTGGGGCACTGGCTGCATAGCATAATTGCGAAGACTGATGACCTGCAGTCCTTGCCACAACCTACCAGGATGACAGCATACTCAACACATAGCGCTGCAATGACGGCTGCATGGTCCACGCAAGCATCCATTGAGGAGATCTGCCGGGCGACCACTTGGGTCTCACCAACTCCCTTTATCCGCCACTACAAAATTGATGTTTTTGTGTCAGCTGAGGCGGCGTTTGGCCGCAGAGTTCTCCACGCGTGGTGCCACATACTGGGGAAGCCAGCCAGACTTAGCCCTTCCAATGGACAGACGGCTTTGGTATGTCCCATTCTTGGAGGTTAGCTCCACCCACTATGGAGAAGGGGCATTGGTCTTACCTGATACGCCTCTTCTCGTAGGATGGAGCTAACTTCCAATCCCGCCCAAAGTTAGTCTGATCTGGGCTTTGGGACATCAAATTGTTTCTTCTACTTTGACATTGGGAGCTATATGCTGAGTCTGTCTATCGTCCTTCGTCAAAGAGGGGGAATTAAGGCAGGAAGACGAAGAAATACAATTTGACAGACTCAGTCCTCATTGGCTGAAGGGACAGTGTCATCCCATTCTTGGGGGTTAGCTCCACCCTATGAGAAGAGGCGTATCATGTAAGACCAACACCCCTTTTAAGAAAGCAATCATATAATAATTATTAATCTATATATGTTAAAAAAGGATGTTTTTTCCAGCATAACACTGGAATGCCTCAAGCAATTTCATCCAACCGTGGTACACAGATGACTTACCCTCTGGAAACAAATACTCTGTGTGTGTGTGTGTGTGTGTGTGTATGTGTTCGTTCCAGCATAACTCTGGAACACCTGGGCCATCAAGAGCGAGTGTGGCATCCTAGAGTGGCAATTGTTTGTGATGTCAGTTCCTTCGCAGCTTCCTCTGGAAAGCCAACAGTGGCATTCGTCCTCCAGTGGACCAATGGGGAAGTGCCTGATGAATTTGGGGCAAAGTGCCAGGATCGTAGACAGGGCAGGAAAGAGGAGCGCATGGGAGTGGGAAGGGAGAGGGCAGGAATGATGGGCAAGGGAGTAGAGGGAAGAAAGGCCACTTTCAATGGCTCCCTGTCAGAGGCAGCCGGAAGCAATGGCAAACCACTTTTGGAAAACCTTGCCAAGTGACCTCTTCAATTAGTCCTCAGCAGTCAATGCTGACTAAAAGCCATGTATGTGTGCGCATACACTTTCCCACAGAGACACAGGCTACAGGTAGTCCTCCACTTACGACCGCAATTGGTCTGTTGTTACGACCACACATTTTCTGTTGTTAAGTGAGACATTTGTTAAGTGAGTTTTGCCCCATTTTACAACCTTTCTTGCCATAGTTGCTAAGTGAATCATTGCAGTTCATAAGTTAGTAACCCAGTTGTTAAGTATATCTGGCTTCCCCCATTGACTTTGCTTGTCAGAAGGTCGCAAGAGGAGATCACATGATCCCCAGACAATGTAACAGTCATAAATATGAACCAGTTGCCAAGAATATCTGAATTTTGATCGCATGATCACGGGGATGCTACAAAGGTCATGGCTCTGAAAATTGGTCATAAGTTACATTTTTCAGTGCCGATGTAACTTTTGAACAATCACTAAATGAACTGTTGTAAGTCAAGGACTACCTTTAATTGCACAACAGCCAGAATTCATTGGCAAAATTTAAAAAGGAAGTTTTTCCCCCCAATTCACCTTCCCCCACATTGGCTCTATGTCACAGGTATTTATGGAAAATGGAATATTTTATGGAGAAGTATATTTTAGGAAAGCAGTCATAATACTTTACAGTTTTTTCCATCTAGGTCTGTGATTCAGTTATATAGCTGACTATTTCTGAAGTAGCAGTCTTTTTCAAAGTACTCATTGCAACAAACAACATTGTATCAGTTATGCTAATAAATACATGAAAAAGGTTACATTTCATTACCTTTAAGTTGAAGTTGTTTACATTATACATTTCTCAGGGTAAATACTTAATGCAGCTTGTGAATTGCATTGAGCAACTGTTGACAACTTTTTAAAAAGGGTAATACAATATAAAATGCTCAGTTTTAAGTAAGTGTTTACTGAGTCGAGGAGATAATGCTAAGAAAGAGAGCTAGTTTTCTGGAGGTTTAGAATCAACCAATGGTGAATGAATTTTATTTCTTTTATAATACTTTTGCAGTAGTTTTAAAGCTTCTGTTCAGTTATACTGAATAACTCTCAGTACAATATTGTGCAGTACATCCTGTTTATGAGACCTTGTTTATGTAAGTCAAAGATAATACAATATTCTCTGTAATGGACTCAGGATTATTTGTTTTCTTTCTAGCATATCTTCCAATGTTAGTGATCATTTTGAGTAATTGCGTCAATTCTTCATTATTCTTCCAAATGTTATTGCTCATTGCTGTCTCAAAGTTTCTCCTTTTATATCACTTATATAAAAAGCTGCTATTTTGTTAGTTTCTGTTTATCACGATTTATTTATGAGCAGCTAGTGTAACACTGTAATGTTTTTGCTCTTAGATTTGCTCATGAAAATTTTTGAAAGTTAACTAAAACACCTCAGATTCCTTTAGATTTGAACCAGGACTTTAGCCAAATTGTCCTGTTTTTCCCCATTATATCTGATTTTCCTAGCATACTGCTTTGAGTGAGGAACCACTACATCTGCCAACAGCTGTTCAAAACCTCTCACCATGTAGTCATGAAATGAGGACAGCTTTTAATCCCATTCTTTCATCATTCATCATCTACCTTTCCCTCCTCTCCCCGCTCCCAATAATTCTGCCCTGGGGAGGTTGTAAGTCTCAAGCATTTGGTGGGGGGTTTAGAAAACCAAAAATTCTCAAGAGGTTAGAAGGGTATTAGATTTCATCTGTTTTACTAGAAAGTTCTTTCTTCATGCCTCCCTTTTTAAAGATTTTTTAAGGTTTACATAATGTACTATGCAGTAATGTTGCGCAGAAGGACCAATGTTGAAGTCCATTTTGCCAGAGATTTCAGTCTGCAGTTTTCAGACAATACAGAAATTCATAAATATTTGGAGTGTGCCATGAGGTCCTTTTTTTGGCACAGGATAAAAATATTGAAGCAAATGTTTTCTCCGTAACTGTAATAAGTATATCATTCCTAGGGTAGCTGTTGTCTTGCTGGACAAAAATCATGGTCAAAAGAACATCCCCTCACATTCATGCATGTAATAAAAGAACATTAACAAAGGGGGGAAATCCAGAAGCTGTTTTTTTTCTCTCTCTCAAAAGGCAACTGGACTTTTTCCTACCCATTGAAAACATTTTGTTTTAAGAAGCTTCTTGAAATTCTTCCTGAAAAACTGAAGAAGCTTCTTGGATGAGAAGTGAAACATTTTCACACCAAAAAAACCCCCAAGAAAGTCTAGTTACCTTTTGAGAGAGAGAGAGAGAAAAGTACCCTCAGACAACCATGACCTGGATGATTAAGAATCTCCATAGACAAAGGGGGGAAATACTTAGAATCCATGGCCACGGGAAGGAACATAGTGTATTATGCAATAGAAAATACTGCCTTAAATTCTTTTCGGGTGGGAATCCGTATTCTTACTGTTCTTACGTAGCAAATATTATTTACTTACTCATTAAACTTATGTGCTGCTTGACTATCAGTGATGACATGATTGATGTTTTTGGTCACTGAAACAAACCACTCCACTTGTGGACAGCCATTGCAGTGTGATATGTGTAGCTGCCCATCTAATAAATGGAACTGAGATACCGTATGTACATCAATATCATAAGGATGATATGCTAAAGCACCAGGCAACATTTTTTTTAACTTGGCAGATGCTAGCTTATTTCAAAAGCAATCAGGATCTGCTTGGTCAGGGTTCATAGGCTGGCTCCCTATAAGCGAAAATCTGAAAGAACTTCAGCCATTGGGGGTTTTCCTTTTATTATCTTTATGTGTCTTGTTATATTCTTCCCCTAAAAGCAGGAAAGGAAGTATAAAAAGAGTGAAAGAGCACTGGAAAGCTAAACTAAACTAAATAGTTCAAATCCCTTGTCTGTTGTAAGCTACCAAGCTCTTAGTATTTACTTAGTTTTTTGCATAACTTATTCATTGTGTAACATGGATTCCTTTGGTTCTTTAATTATATCATCATTTTATTCCCACCCATCATTTCTTTTTCTTTTAAAAATACAGCACAAGAGACCTAGGATCTGCAGTATTTGAAAATTAAATGTTAACGTCGTATTAAATTAGAATATTAAAGTAGTTCACTTTTTTGTTCTCTTCTGTAATACTGTATCTGAATTTTTTTTTTACAAATTTTATCTTGAAAATTAGTTTATTCATTATGTTTAATTTTAGGAAACAGTGCTCTTGCAGAACATTCTGAAAATGTGCATATTTCAGGAAGCTCAACTGGTAAGTCTCTCTTTTCTGTAATGTTTAAATTTCATGCATGACTTAAATAGTAAATATTGAAAGCCACCTGGTATCTTATGAAGAGATATTTGGCTATAAAAATTATTACTGCCTTTTGCAGCATGTAATAAGGAATGAAGCAACTGGAACATGGAAAAAAAATTTCAGAAGATAAATTTGATACCACGACTATGGTCACGAACAGATTATTCCTCTCTGTTTAAT
Source organism: Imantodes cenchoa (assembly GCA_027560375.1). Taxonomy (NCBI): domain Eukaryota; kingdom Metazoa; phylum Chordata; class Lepidosauria; order Squamata; family Dipsadidae; genus Imantodes; species Imantodes cenchoa. The sequence goes on from JANHGD010001728.1 coordinate 46,355, forward strand.
TATATTTCCATAGAAACATTAAAAAGAAAAGTTAGCTAATTTGATTTCTTATATCAAAGTTTTGTGCAGTTAAATGTTTTGAATCTTTTAAAAGTGTGTATTACACATCTTAAAACATGATGCAACATCTGAGGATGCTGTTCATTTGACTATGCTACTATCTACTCTACAGAATAATAGGGTGAGGTCTTTAAGGTTTGTTCTACTCCTTTGTAGCCAAAAGGAAAAAATAACAAAGAATTCCTGATGCTTGGTTGTATTGTTCTGGGCATGTGTGTGTGTATTTAAAATAGCAAAAGCCATCCAGTTTTTTTGCATCCTAAAGAGCAAAATTATATAATAAAGTATATTAAGCAGTAATAAACATTCAAATTCATAATTAATTGAATGAAATATGCATTGCCCAATAAAACACAACAAAGAAAAAGAAAAAATAGAAGGTAATCAGAAGATTTTTTGAAAATCTATAATGATTGGCTTTAACGGACTTCAAGTGAGAAACTGTGCCATGCTTAGGCTTCTTTCACTTGTTACTTTAGTTGCCTCAAATGTAGACAAGCAAGAAGGACCTCTACTACTGAACATAAAACACGGAGTATAAGCAGGGTGAAAGCAACATGTAATTTGAAGAAAGTAATTTGCTTTAAAACCAGTCAGGACACGTTTTCCACAAAAAAATCTGAAGTCAATTTTTTTTTTCATTGACCTTTCTTGCTTGTCTACCTGATAGATAAATAGTGTGGACATCTGCAGTTCCAGCTTTATATTAATGTACAAGCATTAAGGTTGCTATGAATAGAATATGAATTAAGTCTAGTCTTCCATACTGAATCAATTCACCTAAATTCTGACTAAGAGAGTTAGTGGATTTGGTGTAGTGTATAAGGTGCCAGGCTACAAACCAGTAGACACAAGTTGTAATCCTGCCTTTGGAACAAAGCCTGCTAGGTGGCCTTGGTCCAGTTACACACTATCAACTTTAGGAAGCAGACAATGGCAAATTTATTTCTGAAATACCTTGCCAAGGAAACCTGCAAGAACTTGTCCCTGTAGTCGCCAGTTAAAAACTGATTCAAAGGTACAAAAACAAATGCTCTTATATATATGAAGTGAAATAATCACACACTTTAAAAAAAAAACCCTTCAATTGAAGCAATAGCACTTAAACTTATATTCCGCTTCACAGTGCTTTTACAGTCCTCTCTAAGTGGTTTATAGAGTCATCATATTGCCCCCAACAATCTGGGTCCTCATTCTAAGCGTTTTTAATAGAAAGCATAAATATTGAGGACAAAGCAAAAACAATTCTGCAAGGACATGGTTCCTCGGACATCAGCAGGAAGATGTAACATAAATCTTCAAGCGGAAACAGAGTGGATAGTGCTGGAAAAGGGCTGATGTGTGATTTGTCCTTTTATCGCAAAATTTCTACATTGAAATTTTGATGCTGATGATGGTGGTGATGCTGATGATAGTAATAATAGTTATAATACTTCTTTATGTTGCCTGACTTCAAGCAACTCTAAAGATTTTAAATATATAAATGTATGCAAATAGTTTTCCCTGTACGGTAATTGAACAATGTTGTGGGTGGGCGTGATTCACCATAGTAAAATGGAACACTGTAAGATGAGTCATTGAATTTCAAGGAACTATAATCACTTTTTAAACCTCTTTGTAAACAGAATACTGGGGCATGGCAAATCACTCATACTGTATAGCAAACAATAAAATACATCTTAGCTGATTTTAGACAAACGAGATACGAAGTAGCAATTAAGGTGCAAAAGAAGGAAGCTATGGGCTTGTTTAAGTTCTCACTGCTTCCTAGGGCCTTAACTGTTGAACTATTTCACTTTTGGTTTTGTCAGAACATGGAACACTTGAACCATTTTTGAGTTATGTACTCAGAAAGTTGAACAAAAGATTTAAAATCAGGCTATTTTGTTCTCAAAAGAAAAGTTATTTCGTGTTTCTTGTATCTGCAATTGGAATTTAAAATGCCTAATAAAATTCCCTGATTAAAAGCTAGTGTGGACAATTCTGGAGCTACTTCTTTAGCGTAGAATAGAATAGAATAGAATAGAATAGAATAGAATAGAATAGAATAGAATAGAATAGAATAGAATAGAATA
>JANHGD010001730.1:17640-28544 GCA_027560375.1 Imantodes cenchoa
CTTCCTCCCAGGCGGGCAGACCGAGAGGGAAGGCGAGCCGGAAAGATCCACGGGCGGGGGAGCGGGCCTGGCCGAGCCGAGCGGGCCAAGCAGCTGCAGAGAGCCGCGGCTTTAGCGTGCGCGCTCCGGGTCTGGGTCTCTGCGCCGCGGGAGCGAGCGGGCGGGCGAGGGGGCGGCTGAGGCTGAGCCGGGGGAGGAGCGGCGGCGGCTGTTCTGAGCAGAGGAAGGGAGCGGCAGGCGGACGCCTCCGAAAGAGGCCGCTGGCTGGGGCGGTCGCTGGAGGGAACAGCCACCCGGAGAACCTGGCCTGGCGCGTTCCAGGGGCGACGCGACGCGGCGTCGCCTGTGTCTGGGAGCCGAAATGATGGAGCCGCCGGGCTATGCCCTCCGCTTTTGGGGGTGGCTCGGGCTGCCCGGGGGCCTCAGCTGGCAGGCATCTCTGAGGGGGTACGGGCGGGCGAAACCCGAGGAGAGGCGCCCAGGTGGCTTTGAGGGCGAGGGGCCACAGGCTGTGACTTTCAGAGGCGAACTGCAGAAGCCTGGGGGTCACTTAGCGCCGCAGAATTTGATAAGGCCTAGCCTAGAACTGATAAAGGTTGGGGTGCAGGGCTGCAGCCCCAATTACTACCCAAAACCATAAAGCGAATTGACTTGTAGGCCTATGTGCTTCAATATAATTATTTTCTTGTGTGTGTTTGTTAAAGGAAACCGCATATATGCATAAATCAGTGCTTAAATATCACCACATCCTGATGCATTTTTCGTTTATGTTTTAGGATTTATGAGCTGCCCTATGGCTAAAATCTCCCTGGGTGATGGATAATGAAAGACACTAAATCAAATCTGAGTAAGCCATAACCAAGGCTGCAAAAGCCAAGGTATCAGATGAAAAGATAATTAAGAACACAGAAATTAAACTGCTTAATAGCAAAACAGAGCGGAAATATGTGAAAAGGCGCACTGGTCTAATAAAAAAAAATTAAAGACCTATTGCCAGCAGAGTAGGCTTTAAGTGGATCTCTTTTGGAGAGACACTCCATAGCAGAGAGACTAAAGGAAGTGAGAACATTCTCATCTCAGGTGACAATAATTTCAAAGCTTGGGTAGAATTGGAAAAAATCAGCATATTTTGTCATAAGTAGCCAACAACATTTGTATTTCCATCCATTTGAGAGGCAGTAACAATTACACGCAGTCCTGTCAGAATTAAGCTTCAAGTAAAAGCTAGAAAATCTGTTTCTATCAAAGAATGTTTGAATTTCATGAGCTGTCACCCCACTGGAGTATCTTGCCTGATCAGGATTTCCTTCTTTTATACATGATAAAGCTGCCACCTTTAGACTCAGCTGTTGTGAGTTTGACAGTAATATCAATGTGTAGAAGAATCAACCAACTGAAGTTAATCTGGCATGTTTCTGAAAGCCCTTCATAAATAATAAGATTTTTGTAGGTTATCATATCCCACATCCTTTCAATATAGAATCAATGAACAAGCATATAATTCTCATGGGCTGGTTAAGGGCATTTCTGTACAATTGATAAGCTGAATATGACTTAGTCCAAAAGTTCAACAAATATACCAAAAAAGTTAATGCTCCCTTAGATTGTAGAATTTTAACTTTTCTGGAAGAGATTTGAGAACAGGTCTCTCAGATTCTATATAACTCAGGGCAGTGTTGCCTCCTTTTGATGAGCGGTTTATAATTTTGAAAAGGAAAAAAACAAAGCCTGATTCCACCCTTCAAAAAAAAGTCATCAATATTTATATGTGCACATACTATTTCTGATTATCGTATTACATATTATAACTAATATCAGCATCAGAACTTGTGCCCATTAACTTTGAACCATGTCAGTTTTCTCAAGTATCCTGTAGACCAGGGTGTCAAACTGGCCAGATGCGTCAAGTGCTGGCCACCCCCATTTTAGACGAGGGAAAAGTTGTAATAAGTCACGTGACAACAATGTATCATGAGTTTGACATCCCTGCTCTAGACTGATTTTATGATAGGAGTCGCAAATATACAGCCTCAAATTGTTTTCTTAGGCCACACTGATGGATACTTTGTAGGTTTAATGCTATCCAGCCAGGCCAAGATACTCTGGAAAATGCACAGATTGGGTCGTGTGCATGGGCCATGGAATCATACCAGGGGTCTGAGGGGCCTGGGGTCAGGGGTTGAGTGGTTTACCTGGATGCTTGGGTAGGGGGTTGGACTAGATGAACTGCAAGGTACCTTCCAACTCTGTTAATCTGATCTGATTCATCCCAGAGAGACTTCTGGCAACATGGGATTCAGAGTTGGTGCCTTGAGGCCTGTTCTGAGAAAGTACTTGCTGTTTCTGAAGCTAGTCTGGGGTGTTTGGGCAAGGGCAGAGGGAGGCAAGGCTTAGCCAGGAAAGATGGGATTTCACCATCTTCGTTTGATGGGCTTGCTAGATTGTATTATTTATTCTACAGTAGGTAAATGTTGAGGGGAAAACAATCCAGTAATAAAACCAAGTCTAGGGTTTCTGGTTTGAAACATATTGCTAGGTATCACACTAAGATACTTTTCATTTTTCACGCAGTAGAGCAGTGTTTCTGAAACTCAGCAACTTTTAAGAAGTGTGGACTTCAACTCCCAGAATTCTCCAGCCAGTATGGCATCTGGGGAATTCGGAGAGTTGAAAGCCTCGCATCTTAAAGCTGCTGAGGTTGAGAAGCACTGCTTTAGAGACTTGTAACAATATATGAAAAAGATTCTGTCTTGTTGCAGCTTGATGAACTTCAGACTAATGAACTAATTCTCCTCCAGTACTTGGGTGGATTTTAGATAGACAGCCCTGCTTGATGTCAATCTTCCAGGTTTTCTATAGGAAACTAATAATAGTACATCCAGGTACTGTATGTGCATCCTATGCCCCTTGGCTTGGTCAGCATATGCATATCCCCTGTACTGTGGGAGACTATTTAATTTAGGTTTTCCTATTGAAGTAAAAATAATCGGTTGTGGCAATCCTTTTTTTCAGTCAGTTCTGATGATATTAATTCTGACTCACATATCTGGTGTTGCAATTAATTAATATTAAAAGTGCATCTAGTATTTTTAGTTTGCCCAGTGTACATTTTTGTTATACTTAGCTTCCAGATTCTAGGCATATACCAATATGTTGATTTTTAACAGCACCAGCTACAGACAAATTTAAAACTCGTCTTATGGATGTAGCCATATGAAGGTTTAAATTCAATGGAAAACCAAGCTTGGAACAACATTTGTTCAAAAGAAACTCCTTTTCTCCTCTTCTACAATATAATATAAGCATTAAGATTATTTTAAAGCAAGTCATTGTAGGTTGTTGGAGTTGTTTTTTTTAAGTATCTTGTGCTTTTGAACAGAGAAGACGTCATCTGTTCCCCTGCTGGCACACATTTAAGTAGCTGGATATATACAGCATGAGACGGTGGAGTCTCTGCAGCAGCAAACAAACAATTAAATATTAATCTACTGCACTTTTCATGATAATGCTTGTAGCTGAATAGAGCCAGAATGCAGTTCCTTTATTATTTTTTTAAGAGAAGCTTGTTACAAAATGGACTCCCAGTCTTGCTCAGCTATTTAGAATAATTGGCCGAAGCACAAAATCAGTAATGCTAAACTCTTCAACCTAGTATCAAAATTTTCTTTAAGGATTATATAAATGTTAATTTCTTTATGCACATTCCTGGTGGCAGCTGCAGTTCAATATTTATGTTTCTCTAAAGAAGTCTTTAATATTTATGTTTCTTTAAACAAATATTTACCTTTACAAATCTCTGTTCCTAATTTAATGACCTAGATAGAAATGTGCATGTATATAAATGATTGTTCAAAAGAATTTGGTGAGATTTACATAAATAGACAGCTATGTTAGTTTATGATAGCCAAAAATCAGGAGGAATCTGGTACTCCTTTTCAGGCCAACATATTTTAATAAAGGGCGTAAGCTTTCATGAGCTGTGGCTCATTTCACCAGATATATGGAGTAGTGAGTAATTCATCAATTTTACCACCTGCATATGATGAAATGAGCTCACGAAAGCTTATGACTTTTAATAAAAATGTGTTACATTGAGAAAGGGCTACGAGACTCCTCCTGATTTGATACAAATATCGAATCCTGTACTATGTACCTGTTTGCCAGAGCTAGTTTGCTGTAGTGGTTATGGCATCAGGCTAGAAACCAAGAGACACTGAATTCTAGTTCTGTCCTAGACACAAACCCATTGGGTGACCTTGGGCCAGTCATTCTCTCCACTCTAGGAAGAAGGCAAAGAATAAACTGTTTCTGAAAATCTTGCCAGTTCAGTGGAAGACCCAGGTACCTCAAAAAGGTCGCAAAGACCAAGCTGAAGTCTAATTGGGGGGAAATGCCTGGCTTCAGAATGCTCAAAGAAGTTGGTTTCTGAGATAAGCAAAAAGGCTGGCAAGTGAAGGAAAGAGATCAGATCTGGCTCTCCTCTTGAGTCTGCAAGACTTCAGCTATGGATGAAGATAGAAAAAGTAGGAACTATCCAAGAAGAGGTGGAGAGATGAGGTTTTTCTTCTCATTTTATATGAGATTTCTATACTAAATCAAAGATACTGCCAGTCCAGAAAATCCCTTCTTGGGAAAACTGGAGGACAAACTCACAAAAAGGGAACCAGAACCTTTTCCATCTTTTGGTTACTTAAGAAATTTCAAGGAAGAACAGATGAATTATTAACAAGCTTATGCCTACTGCTCTGATCAAAAAATTAGGAGTCTGAAAATATAACCTCACTTTTGCTATATCTACTACTGTTTTACCAAGGTCCAACAATCAATACTGCAGTTTCCATCTTCATTTAGAAAGGTCATTCTTGGAACCTATTAAAACCATTTGGTTTTTCTTCAAACTGGATTCTTTTCCAAGACTGAGGTAGGTTCCTACTGGTTCTTTAGAGCCATTAGTAAAGCGGTGATGATGTCAAGGAGCCGGTGCCAGTCCATGGGTGCCGCCATCTTGGATGTTGCTTCTGCGCATGCAGAACCTATTTTTTTATTGCTGCGGGGCGCGACCCTGAGGGAACCGGCAGCAAAACGATCCACAACCCACCACCAAAGACTTCTTGTAGCTCATAAATGTACCAGTTTTACTGAGAAGAGGAATTGTTCCAGCAGTGTTTTTGACCATAATATTAAGTGCATGTGTGTGTATGTACTTGCTCTTTGTAATGCAGTAATGTAAACCAAATACTTGATTTAAAAAAATTAAGAAAGATTTGGAATAGCAATGCCAGGGTTGCCTTGCCTATATTGGTCCACTAAATAATAGAAGCAATATAAAATGGTTTCAGCGAAACCTACTTTTGTACTCCATAATGATTTTGTTAATTATGTATGAGATTTCTTTCTGCCTCACTGATTTTAATCTCTTATCTCTGGCGTCCATTGAAGGCTGCAGCAAAACAGCAAGGATTCAAATCATACTTCAGTTGAATGTGGAGATAAGACAACTGTGCCTCTTAGAAAGGTGCTTTCCCTCCCCTACAGTAAATATAAAACTGTAAGCTGAATACTTTTTAAACTCTTTTTCCTTTCTGGTAAGACTTGGACCATCTTACATATTACAATCACAGATTTATTCCTTTTCTTAAACAAAATATACTTTTCACTGCTTTAAGCTTCAATAAATCAATACGAGTTACTGAAAATCAAAGCAGCTTCTTTAATGTAAAAAAAAAAGTGATCTTTTCGTCATCCTGCTAATTTCTCTGTGGCTGGGGTTTGGTGGGGGGCCTCTTCCTTACAACCAGATGTTGAATTGACCTTAAATTTACAACATCTCGATTTTAGTTTTGAACAGTTGTTTACCTAAAGTAATACTGTTTATGTACCATGAAATGAGTGTTGGTTCTTTTATCCACGTGTTTCTCCAGGATTTTGTGTTATTATCAAAATGCATTTTCTTCAGGAATCTCTTCTACTGTCTGCTTTTCTTATTCAAGATTACCTTGTGAGAATTAGCTACATATACTAAATTTCATAGACACGTTAGGCTTTCCACATGAAATTTTTATTTTCAGTTGTTTCTAACTAGTAAGACAGTGCAGATGCCCAAATGTACAGAATATTTATTCATTAAATGTGAAATCCAATATATAAAGGTTCATACACGACTACACTATTAGCTGTGTTTTATAGGGAATATCCAGATATTTTTGCATTTCATTTCAATCTATCAAACTAAGTGACAAAAATATAGATCCAGAGTTACTATCTCCATAATTACCATTTATCTAAAAGCAATCTGAAATGTATAATGTATCAAATGTCCCATAAAATTTTCCAACTATCGTTAAAATATATTTTTTCAGCTAACTGTGCTGAACAGAAAGGCATTCTTCCTGTCCTAAACTAGGGTGAACCAGCAGTTAGAATTTCTTCTACAAAAACCTACCCTTTAAGAACACAAAGTTGTTTAAGCAGATACCATATTTGGAAGTGATCTTGGTCAAGAAAAATAATCACAAGAGCAGCACATTCCTTTTCACTCATGTGACTGGGAAAAGTAAACAAGCAAACTTGTCTTAAAAGGTGGGGCAGAAATAGATCATACAAATCACAAATGTGCATGCACACACAGGCATCACCACTTCTCTTACAATCTGTTTAAAAAGTCAAATGATCCCTGTAAGGGGAAGCAGGGTAACATGAGAATATGTCTACAGAAGCTTCTAAGTCTAATCACTTTTCAAAGGTCTTGTCTGCCAAGTTACAATTTTAAGCAAAACAGCAGGGAAAGGGACTGGAGGCAAAAGGATATATATTACATGGGATTAGTTAGAAAATGCCATTGTAAAGATGATTCCAAAATCAAAGATTTAATTTATGTAAAAAATTGCACGCCTTGCCCTTAACGCAGTAGCTTTCTGTGGAAGCTTTGTCCTTACTATGCACATAAAATTTCCGTGCTGGATGTGGTTCTTACCTCTTATAAATATGCAAATAATTCCTGTAAGCAGCAATTTTGATGTTTATTTAAAATATTTTTATTCCACTTTTCTACTTAAAAAGTATTCAAAGAGGCTAAATCAATTGAGTCAACAAAGTCTAACATAGTCTTGCATTCAAACACTCATTTGCAGATCACGAAACAAAATACAGTTTAAATAGTGTCAAGGTTTCTAGATTGCAGGTTGTATCCAATTAAGCGGATTGTTCTGTAAACCATTGAGTCTGTGTTGATTTAGCGATATATAAGTAGAATGACTACAGTAAATTTATTTCTGCTATAAAAACAAACAGTTCTCCCCAATTTTTAATTTAATGGAAGCTTACATGAACAGAAAAATAGATGTTTTCTGCAAATTTCTTCCATTTAACTTTCCACATTGTTCCAAAGTTTTCTCCAATTCTCCAATTCTTGGAGCGAAAGAGGTTTGACGGATTGAAGCACCAAAGCAGAATTAGCAAAAATGCTTCCCACTTTCTCACTAGAATCTCTGCTGAATCAGAGCTTCCCATCAGCAGAACTGGACAGATCTTAAACCTCAATGCTTACAAATTTATCACTGAAGGTTTTTAAAACCAAGACTTCTTTAATGAAATGGTTATGCATAAATAATAGTCCATGGCCATGAAAGCAGGATAATTTTTTTCTTATTCAATATGTACAGAAAAGAATTAGACAATTCTATGGATTTAATGAAGCAGTTAGAAAACATGTATATAGTGAAACACATTTTTTTTACAAAGACTTGCATTCCTTCTAAAACTGAAAGTGTGTTTTTCTGATTAGCTTCATATTCAACTTCTTCTCCAGAAACTCAAGGCAGACAGATATCTAATAGTCCCATTCCAAATGTTCCCCCTAACAGTAACCCTGTGAAGAAAATTGAGTTGTGAGAGACAAGACAGGGAGAGGGAGAGCCACTAGTGAACTTCTACAACTGAGAGTGGATTTGATCCGTTTCTCCCTGGTCCTAGCCAACAACTAGCCACACAGTTTTAAATATAAGAAGAATTAATTTTTTCCTATATGGAAATGCCATCAGGGCTTTTCTAAGAAATTTCAGAACACAAGAGTATTTCAAATCAAAACCATACTCTTTCTTTTCTCTTTCCAGTACTTCAAAATTAAATGTTAGCTTTAAAACAAAAACATAAAAGAGCCACAATATACCACAAGAAAGGTGTCGTCTAAAAATGAAACAGTTAACAACCCTCAATCTGTTCAACTTAATGTTTTGAAAAAATTGAGTGTTTAACATTTTGGAGAGGATGCCCCAGGGTCACCTACCTGAATTGGCAACAGAAAACTTTACTGAAAAAGCTGCCACACTAGCAATGCCCAATAGATAATAAGGACAAAAAAGTTTGAGATCCGCTGGATGCAACTTCCAGATTTCTCAGACACTCCAGCACTTGGAATAGGGTACAAAATTAGAACAGTCCTAGAATTGACATATATTTTCTTCCTTCCATTAAAATCTAAAGGAAAGAAAGTTTTAAAAGCCAGTGAGCAAATGAATGCCTAATATTAATTCTCCCTTCCATTTTTTTTCTTCTGGATAGTGAGACAAGCAGGTTTGGGAATTGGTAGTTCCTTTATCAATAATTCCCTCCCCATTCCCCCCCCCCCCCCATATTCTTCCAATTTCTGGGAATGGTCTGCATGCTTTTAAATTTAGAACTCTGCTCATATTTTACATTGAAATTTGGTTTTTTTATAGAAGAGCACGCTTTTTCATACGACATTTCCAAACTGGACCTTTACATACCTACCAATACCTCCAATTATAGAATAATACTAAAATTAAAACTACAGGAATTTGAAAAAGTTATTTTGTAACAATTCATATGGGTACCGACAGTTTAGCAATCTGAAATCAAATGTGATGTTGAAACAGGTTGCTGTCTTCCAAGAAAACAGTCATCAATGTTGAAGGTATAATTATATAATAATTATTGAGTAATTATTTTTATGTAATCATGAAAAAAAAATCTGAAAAAGCAAACTACCCTATGCAGTGAGCTAGATTAAATCCATACTTCTCTACCCAAAAAAGAGTTCTCATATTACAGATGTACAATATTCCTCTTAATTAAATATACATTTGTATTACTTGATTGTTTTCTAAAATGTAATACTGTTATTCATCAACCAACTCAACTCTTTTTTTGACATGACATTCCAGAAGATCATAAAGTTTTTAATATCACCAGGAAGAGGACGAAAGGAGGGGAAAAAATCTAACATACAAACAGAGGAAATTTTAATCTTCATTCTAAATCATTTTTCTTTTCCTAAAAATGAGCAAAAAACAGCTATAACATCCCACTCCTGCCTGAAATATTTTGAACTGAGATTGTACTATATACTTTTCATGAAGATTATTAACTGACTTTATTTAGTAAGTTGAAAAACAATACAAATTAAAAAAATTATTATGCCCATTTGGAACTGTGGTTCTATATGCAGAAAACAATCCCCCACCAAAATAATTTTGATCTTGATCTTTAATCAAATTACAATAGTTTTAAAAAGCAATGTACAAATAAGCAATAAACAACAAAGGTAAACAAAAATGTTTCACAAATGAGAAACTAGTAGAGAGAAAGTTGCTCCAAATATTTATAAAACTTTGTATCTTCCTTTGTTGGTTGGTTGGTATGAATTTTGCTGCAAAAGAACAAATGAGTATGTTATTAATCAAAGATGCAATTGATAATGATCAAGAGAACAGTAAATCAATCTGACTATAAAAAGTAACAAAAACATGAAAACATGCTTCCCTAGAAATTGTTTAATATGGGAAGAAAAATCGTTTCATATGGGAAGAAAAAGATATATTTTATTTTTAAAATGACGGAAAAGAGCACTATAAAATTGCACAGTTCTATTCAAAGATGGCAAAAATATCTCAAAATAATTTCAAAAAGTAACTAAAAATTACAGGAAGCTTGTAATACAATTTGTAGCTTGGAATTCAGGTCATTAGACTGAATAACAGATGCCATTATAAGTTTATTAATCTTGAGGTACCACAAGGATCTCAATTGTTTTGCTATAACTGCCAGTCTCATCAGGTAGACCAGACCAGAAAATGACTTCATATGAAGGCTAAACTACTTTTATTGAATTAGTTATAATAGAAGAATCATGGAAATCTGATTGTGTAGCACTTTCTCCGCTTTCATATACGAATTAGGGATGCTTCTTTTTGAGTGACTTCTAAATGTTACATCTTTGCTCTTGTTAAAAAAATGTTTCAGTTCCTATTTTCTAAGTAACAGTGCTTGAACATTTCTGCCTAGGTCACCTTCCTTACTGTAATAAACCAATTTAGCTATTCCCCTCCAAATGCAATTTGCATTTCTATGAAACTCTCAGCTCTGAAGAAAGTATTTGCTTATCAGCATATTATTATCTTTGTCATGTCATTCTGGCTGGAATTAAGAAATTGACAAGAACCAGGAATTTAATATGGACTCAGGACTATTTATATAAAAGTGGAGAAATGAAAGGCAAATTTTCCATTAGAAAAACAAAGAGGATTCAAAGAGGAATTTGAATTGAGAAACTATTTTGTAAGGTTCTCCCTAATTATTCTACTCCTGTAATAAACAAGAGTATCACTTCAGTCATTAGGAGATTAATATAGTGATGTTAATATGCTTAAAGTTGTCCCAATTAGCTAAAAAGAGCAATTTTGTGGGCTGTTTACAAAATCATAATCGGAATGTGGTTGTTTTTAACTTGGGAGAAGACATAAGAAAGGGGACCATCTTCAACTACCCTGTTTCCCCCCAAATAAGTCATCCCCTGATAATAAGCTCACCCGGGCTTTTGAGTGCATGGCAATAAGGCCAAGCACTTATTTCAGGGTTCAAAAAAATATAAGACAGGGTCTTATTTT
>JANHGD010001730.1:33504-54923 GCA_027560375.1 Imantodes cenchoa
TTACACTACCTTTAATAATTTTGTTACAATTAAACAACCTTTAAAGATTTTGTTATGATTAAATAAGCATTTACGATGTTGTTATAATTAAATAAGCATTTATAATTTTGTTATGTTAAATAGGTGCATTCATATTAATAAAATGGAAGTTCTCTGATCATTATTTTACAAAATGTATTTAACTTTTTTTTTTAAATTCATATTAGTGGTCTGCAGAATTTAAAATTAGGGTCCATGGGATTTAAGATTATGAATTTGGTGGTCCCTGGGATTTAAAAGTATGACCTTGGTGGTCCCTGAGGTCCAAAAGGTTAGGGACCCCTGCTTTACATCACTAGATTGTGAAAATCAAGCCACATGACTGGCCCTGAATGATGATGCGATCTCTTTTTTTATCCTGAAACATTGCAGGTTGGTCGGTATCATTAAAAGATCATTTTTTTTGAGGATTCGTCACATGATATTCTTTTCTGGTAGGAAATCTATGTCATATCAGAGAAGGTGTTGGATAGTTATTGGATTAACTCAATCCTGATACATCTAGAAAGACCCAAAGGCAGTATTGTGACTATAGTTAGTACTGCCTTACAAGTCAATTTTTATTCTGATACTAAGCTTTTAAAAATGCAATGTGATATAATCAACAATATTCCTTAAAAATTAAATGTGCAACTGAATTATACAAACAAGCAACATAAACACAACAGAAAAAAATTAGTTACATGGGAGCAGAAAAACATTATTATAAGAAGAGCGGTAGCAATTAAAAACCTCTGCAATTTAAATGAAAATGAGAAAAGCAATCCTTGCCTGAGGGAAATCATTGATCTCCAGTTCTTCCTCATATCTCTTAAAAGATTCATTTTGTCCGCCCTCCTGCTTCTCCTCCTCTTGTTTTTCGATGGGCACATAATTGAGCTTGGCATTGATCTTCTCAGCGAGTTGCTCTGCAATAGTTTTTGCAGAAACTGTAGGAGCCTGAATTGTGCCACCCCTCAGGATAGCGTTTGTAGCTTGCTGCATCACATCCTGATATAAGGTATTTGAAATAAAATAAAAACTAATTTCAGAAACATACCATTTGCAATTTAATATATCAAGATTCTGGTAAAAACGTATAAAGCAATTGAACAAAATGAGAAATGAAAAGCTTGTCAAATAAACAAAGCTGGACATAGATGCTACCTAAGGGGATGCTAATATGACTTTGCTTGCAGAAATAAAGGCCTTTGCAATGTTTCAGTCTCTTAATTATTCAAAGATCATTGTGATTGTAAAGCGTGATACGTCAGTCACCGATCTGTCAATGCTGGTAGATAGGAATAGGAAGCAGATTGCTGCTTCATATTGCAGTCACAGCATCAGTTCCCACATGCTGCCTAGTACAGAGAAGGAAGATGTAAAGAGCGGGCAAATTTGGAAAAAATCAATTGTGTCCCTTCTCTTATTGTAACAATGATAGTTTCAAATCAGAAACCTGATTTCAGAACTTTTCATATAACATTTTTAGCAACAAATTGGCAACTCTTATTTCTATTCCAATTATCTCATTTCCCAGTATCTAAATAGATAGGAAAACAGAGATAAAACAAAGGGTTTATTATAAACAGATTACCAGTTGTACAAACAAGAAAAGGGCTTGCAATACCTTAGAGACCAACCAATTTATTCTGGCAGAAATTATATCTATTTCACTAAAATAAATGTGTTAGCCTTTACAAGAGTCTTTGTTGTTTTTGATGTAACAGACAACATTACCATCCCTCTAGAAATTATCTAGAGGGCTGCAGATAATTACAGCATTCAAATTGGCTTTTTTTTTAGGCAAGAAAAAACAGGCACAGCATAGGACACATAACAAATCTGGTGTGGGGCCACCAGAAATGTACAATCTAGGAAACATCACACGTGTTCTGAGCTGGGCAGAATCAACCAGGGGGAACACTGCTTTTGTTTGCTTTACACTGTCAACTAAACAGCTCCAAAGAAAGTCCCAAACTCAACATGACTAGGACCTGAAGGAAAGATTAAATTTTTCCTCCAAATAATTACCAGTAACTTTGGGGGGAAGCAGAAAATAGTTTGCATTTTCTGAATAAGAAAAACAGTGATGGAAGTGAGCAAATTGGTGGGAACTGCACCACCAAATGAAATGAATGAAAGAAGATGGCTAAAATAGGGAGGAAATAGTGAAAAGACCCTACAGCCTCTTCAATGGCTATGGAAGAGAGCATACCAGCCCCTTCCTGCTTTTTTTTTTTGCCTTTTGCTTATGAAAGTCTTACACTGAAGAAGTTTGTCTTTCTGTGGAAGCTGTCTACAAAAATAAGTAGTCTCAAAAGTCAGAATCCCGGATCATTAGGTAATTTCAATGCATAAAAACTTACTTTTTTACTTTTAAAAAAATACTTTTGTTTTGAGAATATCTGTAGTAAGCCTTTTTATTAAATCAGAATACTTTCCCTTCCAAAAACATTTAATGCCAATCAAATCACGTTTATTAGATCTTTTTATGTCTTTGCAAAACACTACATATTTATTAAACTATGTAGATAAATTTCTTTTGTTACTGATAAAACCATATTTTGAATTTATAGATCAACAATCAATTCAATAGCCCTTCAAATATTGGCAATAAATAAATATTAAAATTTCAGTTATCTGGATCCCCCATATCCAAGTTTGTGGATACTATCTAGGTATATATTTAATGTACTATAGCTTCTATACTGCTATCAACCCAAATACATAGATGATGTCTTGCTATTATACCAAATACTTTAATTACACAGATGTTATTCAAAATATTTTGAATTATTTGTGATAATTTTGTGTCATGGCCACAATTAAGAGGAATGTATAATTTATAATGGACTGATTCATATTTTTCTAAATACAAATTCAAATTGGGTTTTTAATTCAACTGCAACATTTTTTTCTAAAATGAAATAAATAAAAGTATTTCATCCCTCTTTCCTGCTAATGTCTATATCTGCAGAGCTGTCTGGATAGTGAATATTGTACTATATAAACAAGACATAAAGCATTTAACATAAAGACTATAAAAATTGATTTTTAGAAGAGGATGACCTTAAACTGGAAAGAGACCAAAACTTGTGCCTCAGCGCCAAGATTCTTCTGTGCATTGATTCTCAATGCCAATCTCTTAGCAATTTCTAATTTCTCTGCATTTCCTGCTGTTGGGGCAGGAACATTAGATGAACCACCAGATGATGCCATGTCCTTCACTCTTTTCTTTGAATTGAACATGCTTTCAATCTGCTCATCAATCTAATAAAAAAGAAAAGTGAAAGTTCATATTTTTAAGGTAAACCTAGTAAATGATTAGAAACAACATGCTAATGGTTTAAATACCTAAGCAACTGATTTCTTTTTCAAGTACTAACCTGAAAAATCATCCAAAATAAAAATTGCTAAAAAATATCTGAAGTAAATAAAAAAGTAGAAAAAATTGTGGTTGACTTTTGTGGCAACATCAAATATTTCACAAATTGTGAAAATGATAGACAGATATTGATGAATGAAAAATTATACAGTATTTGACTACAATTTAAAAAAAAAATTGGGCTCACAAGTTCACTCCAATATAAGAAATTTGTATAAGATCAGCCAGAGGACAGGAAAACAAGTGTCATGTCAGCACATTTTACATCTGAAATGTCTAACTAAAAGAAATGTATGAAATACTTACATCAACTGCTGTATCTTCATCATCTGAATCCTGCAAGCCAAGTGCCGCTTTTTGTAACTTCTTCCGCTCATTAGCCAAAGCTTCTTCCGTTTCATCAAACTTGAATCCTTTACCAGAGAAGCCGCTACTCTTTTTAATTGTTTTCCCCTCCTATATATGCATAATCAAAAGTTAGCCACCAAATATAAAAATGTTCTAAATGTTTACTGGCAAAAGTTTTAACATGTAAGGTATTTTAATATGCCATTTTAGAGCAATGTGATACCTTGGTACCTTATGGTATATGGTACCTTGGCTGATACCAGGCTGGCTTTCCATACTTAATAAGTCGAATTCTTTGGGAGATGAATACTGAAGTACTGATGAGATTTTCTGCTAATGTTTTGCACTGCATCCCAGAGAATCTTCCATAGAAACAAGGAGTTGCATTGCAGTATTTGTAAACTATAAGATATGAACTCAGAAGGTTGGTTGGTGATTGGAGGTTTCCTGGGAACCAATGATTAATGATTACTGGAAACTTGACTAGTTCACTTCATCTGTTTGTTATGTCTGGTTTGAATCAGTTGCCTATGTGACAGATTCCTAACAACCTCCCGACTGTGATACAGAAGAAACATCTGGAGAAAAACTGACCAGTACCCTCAGTATTAATTACCTAAAGACAAACTATTAAATAGATAAAGAAATGGGAGAATGTAGTATCTACCACAAACCTAAAACAGTATATTTAAAACTGGAATTTTAAGAGATCAATTAAGTTATGTTCACAAATTTAACCATCATTCAAAGAACAACATATATTAAAATTGTTCCTCTTCATTACTCTTTAAATCTGTTTTGAAGGACTAGAGAACCTTCTCAAGATCAGACCAGGAAAACTTAGAGAGACTGTTGGGGGAAATGATAAGTCAGCTGTTAATACTAAATGTAGTTAATGATGTACAATGTACAATGATTTATGAGTTACAAGAGGAGCTACCATTCTTGGGTGCTCCCACATGAAGACACCTTCCTAGAAATTAAAAAAAAAGCATCACCCCAAAGTTCTAGCATAATCAATTCCAATCCGATGTGTGATCAGAGTACACTGTTTACACAATAGTTCCTTCAATTAATCTGAAAAGGTACAAACTGTACTAAGGCATCCAACTATTCTGTTTAAGAATTGTTCTTTGCATACATAAACAGGATTTAAGTAAGCAATCTGAAACCAACAACTATAAAATGGGTAACTCACAGCTTTCTGCTGATCTTTGAAATCAGTCCAAAGTTTCTCTAACTCAGAAGGAACTGTGGTACCTGACAACTCCAAAGCTTTAATTATATCACCAGCATACCGTGCTTGAGCTTCAGTTATGAAAGTATAGGCATAACCCTGTAATAAAATATTAAGCATAAACATAATATAACTGAAAGTACATTGATTTCAAGTTATTTTTCTTTTTGTGAAGTTTCCACTATGCTGAGATGAATTTGCAAAGTCTGATTTCCTTCTTCAAAATAAGTTATCTTTCTCTATTTCCAAAGAAACAGATCCACACCAACCTATTTAGTTATGTCTGATCAGTGGTCAATTTAAATACATGTACACGGACACACAAATTTGTACTGAAACTTTTAAACAAGATAAAAACTAACACAACTAGTACAAAAAAAATCAAAGAAAAAAGATTCAGGAAAGAAAAAAACTGAAGAAAAAATTCAAAAGAAAAAAAGATATAAAGAAGTGGCTTCCAATATTCTTCTTAGCAGTTATAAGTAGAAATATATTTGAATTTCTCTCTCTAAAGTTACATATTACTCTTCTGTGTATAAGCTATATTGCTTAACAATTTCCTTTTTTCCATTTTTATGCGAAAGATTCATAGAAGCATAAGTTAAGTTTCATATTTTTACATAGCCAGTGAAATCAACTAAATTTTAAGACAATGTGAAAGATGTGCAGCATTTAATTCATGGTTTCAAAAGAACTAAATATATACCAAGCAAATGAACTAAAAAAACAATCACAGCATAAAGACTTGATTTTAATACTATGGCAAATTTCTGATGCTGATACAAATCAATGAAAACAGCATTTAGTTTCTGAAGTATTAAGCAACTTTTATTCTTTAAAAAAACTTGATTTAAAAATAAACCTGAAATCAATACAAAAATACAGAGCATGATCCTGTGAATGAAATAATGAAACTTATCTTCAGTTGCTCAAAAGTGTAATGAGGAAATTTTTTAATTTTGTTAACGTTTTTCCCCTCCTGCAGCCTGTATAATCCAGAACTGAGTTCTCCCTGGTCCAATGGGACATTTTCAAACAAGGTTCCACAGAGCTGAATCCTTAAAGCGATTCGCTCAGGATCTTTGCATGTGCACGTATCTTATCTAAATGCAAACTGTTTTATAATTGTACAGCCCAGTCTTATTAAGCACATGGTCAACAGTTTCCAATTTGGTTTCAATCACAATTTGGTTTCATTTTCAATTAGTTGAAAATGAAAGGTTCAAATCACTGAGTCAATACAATTAGGCCAAGGACTAAAAAACATTAAATCAAGGATCACACACAGTATGAGGGCTTCAGGTTATTCACCACTGCTCTGTTTAATTGGAAATGAGCACACTTTTATTGTTAGTAAAACAATTTTAGAACAAATGGCTGCTCAGAAAGTATATAAATTAACAAAGCAATAACCCATCCAAATGAGTTTTTCTCTTTTAAGTCATCACTGGAAAAACATATTTACATACTTTGTTGCCTGCACGCCCAGTTCTGCCTGCCCTGTGCACATAATCCTCATAATGATTAGGACAACTGTAGTTGATTACAAGCGTAAGATGCTTTACATCAAGACCTCGAGCTGCTACTGATGTAGCCACAAGCAGTTTGCATACTCCACTCTTAAAATCATTGATTATACTGTCTCTGTCATATTGGTCAATACCTGCAGAAGAAAACATATGCAGAGGATGCTGATGAACATTTAAGGTTCAGTTATTTTGTGAAATAATTAAAAGATGAGGAATGCCCCCTACCTCCATGAAGTGAAAGACAGGGGTAAGAAGCTCTCATCAAGTCTTTCAGTAATCCATCAGCATGTTCCTGTTTATCCACGAATATAATGACAGCTCCTTTTTCCTGATAATGTCCTAGTAGCTCAAGCAATTTCAAGAACTTGCTATCTTCCTCTATGACAACCTGAAAGACCAAAATAGTTGGTGAAGGAACCAATACAGTTATCTCCAATGAAACATCTGGAGATATCAGTATGGTCTATAATAGCAACAAACCTGATTGAAACATTGCAGTAAATGTTCAGTGGAAACTTACTTTAATTTTACAACAAAAAGCATTAATTTTTTTATAGATAATCTATAATTGCAACTACCAAACAGAACAAGATTCCGCTTCATTTTTCTTGTCTTTAGGGAAAAAAAGACTGCCTAGGTACAAAGTGAGTACTACAAAGATATACCATTATTTTGGGGTCAGGTCAAAGATCTATTCCAACCCATACAAATATTAGTTTGAGAAAACAGAAAAAGAAGAAAAGAAGAGTGAGGAAAACATTAATGAAGATGAAAAGGAAAATAATACTGAAAATGAAATACAGAGTAATGATTATCTTGATAAGCACATTAAAACTAAAAATGATTCTACTGTGGTTAACAGTGATAAAAGAGAAAAAGATATTAAAAGTGATTATGTTCAGATAGATGATTATTATTTTGAGATGTATAAGATTAAAAAAGGAGTAGGGAAAATTAGATACATATATTCAAGAAAGAGGAAAATAATGTGGGGGAGGAGAATGTATTGGTATAAAAACAAAATAAAGAAAGGAAAGAAGGAAGTTAAGGAAATGGGGATGGAAAAGATATATATATATGAAGGAAGTAGCTGAGAGCTTGAGAAGGATTGGATGATGGAAGTTGAAATGTTATAAAAATGTCCTTTTTTCTTTCTGTTTTTTCATTGTTGAGTGATAAGTATTAAAATCAATAAAATAGTTTTTAGTTTGATAAGAAAGTTGGTTGTTTAGAACTTAATACATATAATTAATAATTATCCTATTAAAAATTAAGAATTTTGAGTTTCTTTTATAAAGGTAAATATGCAATTGAATGTTATTATATGAGATTGTATGAAAAGTTTAGACATAAATAATGACGAGTAATATGAAATAAGAACGTTGGTTGTTTAGAACTTAATACATATAATTAATAATTATTCTATTAAAAGTTAAGAATCCCGTGCTTCTTCCATAAAGGTAAATATGTAATTGAGTGTTATTATATATATGAGATTGTATGAAAAATTTAGAGATAAATAATGATGAGTAATATCAGAAGTATGGATGATAAATTTGTCCAAGAGACATTAAGATAAACTATACAAATGAGGTTTCTGATTGTTATGGGGCATTAGTTATAATAAAATAAGGAGCAAGAAAATAAAATGATGAATTGAGAGATAAAAAAGGGGAGTAAGCAAGAATGGCTTAAAAATTAAGAAGCAGGAGAAACAATAATTATATTGGTAAATTAAGCAAATAGTGTTAATTTAAGGAAAACTTTTGAGTAAGCACAAAAGATCCCAGGTGACAAAATTAAATTTTTTCTTTTTTTTCTTTTTTTAATTTAAAATATAAACATATACCTAGAATGATCAATACGAATAAAAGTACTAATATAGAAAAGACTTAAGATTATTAGTATTATAGCAGGTAAAATGCATTGCCTGTCTGTTAACTAAATATGACTTTAAAATGATCACACTTAGGAAAGGAAGAAGAGGGAAGAAGAGGAAGTAGAAAAGAGGAGGGGTGAAGGTAGAGGGTAGAAGAAAAGGAGGAAGAAAGAGAAGAGGAGAGAAGAAGAGGGAGGTGAGAAGAGGAGAAGTTGAGGTGGAGAGAGAGAAAGGTGGAGAACGGTGGAGGAAGGGGATGTAGGATAGAGGGAGAGAAGGAGAAAGAAGGTAGAGAAGGAGAGGAAAGGAAAGGGAGTGAAAGAAATGGAAATGGGACAGACAGGCAACACAGAAATGGTAATGGTAAGACTTTCGTACTTGATAGTTATATATTGGTAAATGATATAAAATTCATGTAAAATTGTTTGATAAGATATTATGGTATATGTATTGATGCCTATGTGAAGTATACTAAAAAAAATTGAAAAAAATATTAGTTTGCTCGTTAAATGATTTTTAGGGCTGCTATTTCACTCATGGAACTCCAGGCAGCTCACATTATGTCAAAATTGTACAATATCTAAATTAACCTTAATCCAAATTAAAACTATAACTGCATAATATACTAAAACAAGGACACAGAAATTACTCAAATCTACAATAATTTGATTGTTTAACCAGCCTTACCCAACATCCAGGCCAAATGTATTAGCTCATGAAACTGCTGAACCTTTATTTTGGCCATCCACAGCATATTTGAAATAATTTCTGAAATTATCTCCAATTTCTAAAGTAGTTTACTATATAAACTTCACTATGGGCTGCTAGTGGAAAAAAAGCAAGCTTTAAACTGTATTTCAGATCATCTAAAATATAAATTGTGGTTTCTGACTCTAAACTGATAATATTTAGAAAAATAGCCTTGGATTCAACTTTTCCTTTGATAATGCCACAGTCTTCTTTGAATCTGGTACTTTGTGATAGTGAAGTGCCAGTTCCAATCGGAATATGTTCCTTTATAGTAGCATATGGATTCCTTTGACAACTGCACTGTATGAACTTTTTTGCACAACAGATTATTGGATAAACTTTACAATAAAAATTGTATGTAAGTGTTATCACTCTGCAGCACAAGAAAATCAATGTTATCACTAGTGCTTTGATTAATTGCCTCAACAAAGACACACAAAACAACAAGAATTACTTCCTATTTTATACAGTTAATACATTTCAGAAGTCAATGCCTGTAAAATATTTTCTAGTACAGCTATCTTGGATATATAGCTTTGTTCTAAAGCTATCCTTTGAAGGCTGTCATTAAGACAGGGAATACAAAGGTTACATTTCTACATCTTACCACTCTCTGTTCAACATCTGAACAGACAACACTCCGCCCACCAACTTGGACCTCAATTGGTTTGCTGAGAATACGGCGAGCTAAAGCCTCCATGGCTCTAGGGAAAGTAGCAGAAAACATCACGGTCTGGCGATCAAGTCTCACATTGTCTACAATGCGCATAACCTATTGTGAACAAAAGTGGGTTAATAATGAATTTCCCAAATCAGCTACTTATTGTGTTCCTGTGGAAAGAAATTGTTCTATAATATTCAGTGTTCACACCAGTAGTAAGCAATTATCTACTACTAAGGTATTTACAAGTGGTTAATAGGTAAGCTCTGTTCTTTTTTCCAGCTTTGTATAATCTTGTACCTAATTTAATGAATTGGATAACAGATAGCAATGTAGTATAAGTATCAGACAATACTTTGGACTCTTCCAATGCCCATTTTGGTACTTATATTGGAGATTAAACATTTACTAGACAAAAATAACATTTTAGTAATCAATAGCTATGCCATCATGGAGCAAAACATGAAATATACTATCTAAGCCTTGGTTAGGAAATCTGCAAAAACTAGTCATCTCTCTGGTTACCTGAGGCTCAAAGCCCATGTCAAACATTCTATCTGCTTCATCAAGGACAACATATGTCACTCTCCGAAGATTTGTCACCCGACCTATAGAAAGGAGAGAAAACAACAAAAGAAAACAAGAATAAATCTAAAAGCCATTTTTCTTCATAAATTATGTAAATAAAATGGTACATATTCTGACTAGAGTCTAAACAAAGATTTATTTATTTATTTATTTTAGAAAAACAATTCACTAAGTGCCTTATCTCTTGTACTGGCAAATGTTTTGGCAATTGTGTACTGATGCACAAGGCCCATTATTTGTCAATTACTTCTCTTGTATATCAGTACAGGGCCCGAAGAACCTGCAAAATTCAGAAAACAGCCCTCACCAAAACACATCATAAAACTAAGACTAAGGTGAAGCAAGGAGCCACATCAGCCATTATCTGTGAGCGCCACCTAGAAAAAAACATATTAGAGATTACAGCGCATGTGTGGAAAGCAAAATTCAAGTTGATAACTGAAGAAACCTTACAAAATCTTAGTGTCATTATTGGAAATACTTAGGATTCAAAATTTAATTACACTAAAGTCAGGGAAAGCTTTATCTCCAATTTTCTAAGCAGAAAGTCTCATACTGATTCACAGAACCTATTCACAGAAGCTACCATCATACTAATATAAACAGAACTACACAATTTTTTTAATCATCTACAAATATAGCTTAAAATTAATGAACTTAATCTTAAGAATAGCTATCTCACACACACAATGACAAATGGACCCATGCAAAAGACATCTTTGCCTTGTGTAAGGATCTAGACCAAAAAGATTTAAAAAAATTTAAACTAAAGATTTTCAAAGGTGCTGATATAAAGTGTACCTAAGCCCCATTTAATTGTTTGAGAATCAGAAATTCTATACTAAATCTTCTATCCAAAAGCATAATATGAATACATCAGTAATTCCCCATCATTATTTAATGTACTTTGTATTTCCTCCCTGTTGGTTTATACTGTATGGCAAAGAAGAGAGACTATGCATGCATATATGGTTTTCTTTTAGAATTTAATTCTATGATTTTTTTAAACAGTAGGAAGCAGTTTGAGGATTTGATCTATGAAGCCATGAACCCTTAAACTGGAAAGAATCACAGATTTCTACTGTGGGTTTCTATTGCTCTAATATTTGATGGAACTAGAGAGAATACAGAAAACATTATTGACTACTTTTGCATATAAAGAGAGGCGAGAGTCATTTCTAGCACAAACAAGAAGTTACAATCCACAACAGCTTGCTTTCTATTACGTAATACAAACTGCAACTCCCATTTCAATAAAATGATATCAAAGTGAATGTATTAAAAACAATAAAAACACATTAAAAATCTGCAGAGATGCCCTAGCCATGTCACTTCTATTTCACTTAGTGAATATATACAGGAGGTCTGAGTTTCACCGCAGCTACTGATGCTTATTGGTTGAAAGCTGGATTGAGTTAGATCTTACTGCAGCATCTTCAAGCAAGTGGATAGCTCTTTTTAAAAATCTGAAGGAGGAAATGCTATTTTAATGTGGTGTAAAAGTAAGTAATTCAAAGTAAATACAAGATTTCTATTTATTTTACCTTTACTTCTAAACACTTTATGTAGCATGTTATTTCTAATAGAGCAAGATAAGAAATTTGCAGCACTTTTTTTAAAAATTGGCTCTTACTATACAAGTGTACATTATTTTGGAACAGCATTGCTGTACCTACCTTTGATGGCTTAATCTTTGGAAGCCCAGTTCTATAACTCTTGAAGGAACTTTTTCCACAGAAGTCAAATGTCAACAGTTTAGTAAGAGTTTTTACAGTAAAATACATAAACAATCAATCAAATATTGTGCTATAAGCACATGATGTTGCAATAAAACGTACTTTAAAGCTGCAATATCTGTTTCAATTATTTATCAAAACATTTTGAGAAAAAAGCTGCTTTTTAAAAAAAACTCAAACTGTTATGTTTTGTTCCCAAATTTAGTGATGAAAACTTCTTTTTACAAAAAGTGAACAATCAGTGTCAACAATCATTAGACAGGGAACATGATTTCAATATCAATGATAGATGTCAAACAGCTTTTTTAATAAGTCAATTCTGAAGTTGAGCTACAATCCCAAAATGAAGATGTTTCTTTTAAGAAATGCTTCAAAGGTTTCCATTCATCAAATACTTTTGAAATTTATAATGAAAGATATTGAAGTCATTTTTAAGACTACATTCTACATTAGAATAGATACCACAGCTTCAACAAATCTATGAATTTCATTATTGAAGGGAAGGGAAACAATGTGTCATAATTTCTTTACAAATAAAAAGTATTTTCTTACCATTATTAGCTGCTAACATATCAATCATACGGCCAGGTGTACAAACTATTATTTCCGCACCCCTTTTCAGTTCAGCAATCTAAATATAAAATAAGCAGAAGAAACTATTTTAATGTGTAACATTTATAATAATACTTAAATTATCAATACTATTAATATATGGGTTTAAAATATGCTTCCTTCTGTTCTCAATTATTAAATTGATGTCAGAGAAATATACAGCTAGCACACAGAGCAGGAATTGAGGGCTCACATCCACTGGGCCCCTCTACCTAAGCCCTCATCTATTTTCCCTTATCCCAACCTCTTCCTAAACATAGGGAAAAATAAATTGCCTCTGAAAAAATGTGTAAAAGCAGCTAGAGAAGAAAGAATGAATTTTCTACTTTCTGTACACTGCCATCACATTGTTACAAATGGGTTATTTTAAAAATATAATTCTTGTGTAATATGTCGACCTCTCTCCAATATTACTTTGTTACCAGAAAAATCAGTCACTAAGTAATGTGAACCTTTGAGAAATCCTCACTAATCAAGTTTTATAGCATCTGTCGAACAACCGACTATCATGTTTCCCCGAAAATAATACATGTCCCCACAATAAGGCCAATCAAACTTTTCAGCGCATGCGCTGAAATAAGTCCCCTGAAAATAAGGCCCCCCAACTACTTTCCAGGGAAAGGGGGGACATGCCGGGAGCCGCTCTTTTTGCGACAGGCACTCTTTTGGCTGGGAGAGCGAGAGCAAATAAGAGGCAGGTGCGCACACACACTGCGGGACGAGCTCAGCTCATCTGGGCTCTGCCTACGACAATTTGAAATGTGCTCCTGTCTGTGAGGAAGAGGAGGTGAGCATCGATCCCTTCCTTGCCGCCTCCTCGCAGGCAGGAGCACGTTTCAAAACGCTGCCAGAGGTAGCCCAGAGGAGCTAAGCCAGTCCCGCAGGGTGTGTGCATGCCCACCTCTCGCTTACATGCTCTCTCTCTCTCTCCCCCCCCCCAGAACTGCCAAAGTTGACTGCAAAAAAGACAAGAGTTGTTTATCACATAGGTGGCAATACAATCCTATTACAGCTCTTCAGCATTTCAGATTCAATCTAGGAAAGATGCTTCAGTATGCCTGCATCCCCTTATTTTCCTAGGTTCAGGTGGCTACTTTTCTGTTCATCCTGGGGAAAGGTATGGGTGCTGCATTGGTAATGCATGGTCTAAAGCACTTTTTGGAGACTGAATCCAAAGTTCTGGCAATCCTAGATTCTAGCAATGTGATACAAGTTTGATAACATACCTGTTCACTTATTCCCGTTCCTCCATATACACACACAACTCTAACCCCAAGAGTCTTCGAGAATTTCTTGCACTCCTTTGTAATCTGTAGAGCTAGTTCTCGAGTAGGTGTCATAATGACAGCTGTAAAAAAAACCAGAAATTTAATCCAAAAGTCCTCATCATGTGCACACCAGAAGTTTCAATAAAACTGAGACTCTCCTCAAAGATTTTGACATATCGTGTAGTGTTATATCTTATTTTGTTATACTTTAGAAAACTCTCTACTAAAGCAAAGACATCACCTAGCTTTTTCCAGCATAAAATTAAAAATGTGGTTATTTTCAACTGATAAGTTTATGCTCTGCGTTGTTTCAAAAGCTGTTTTATTATTGTATTTTGTTTCTTTTTAGGAACATTTTAGGAGCCTGTGCATAATAATCCTGTTTCTCTACATCAGTGATTGGATTAACAACCACATTCATACCTATTGGACCTTCTCCTTCTTCTAATGATCTCTGATCCATGATGTGTCTGAACATGGGCAGCAGAAATGCAATAGTCTTTCCACTTCCTGTTTTAGCAATGCCGATTAAATCACGTCCACTCATAATTGCAGGTATAGCTTGGGCCTGGATAGGGGTGGGCTTTTCATAGCCATGTCTTAGAAAGGAAACACAAAGATACTTTATGGACATGAACATCATCATATAGGAGTCTACTAAAGTACTGATTTTCAGTTTTAATATTACATAACATACTTTACAAAGTACAGCTATAGATTAGTGAAGAAATTATAATTATGGAGAACTATTACCTATTCTGATACCTTTAGATGATGTCAAGCTGTAAATCATAGTAACTATACCCAAGCCTAGGAGGTCCTGAGGATTGTACTTCAGCAACACCTAAAGGATCACAAGTTCCTGATTTCTGGCATGTGGGTTTGTATAGCAGAAACTGCCTTATAAAATACTTGGCTGGAGCTAATAGGTGTTTACACTCTGATATGAAGCACTACATGTCCAATTTTTGCTGTACACTGTAAACCTCTTCACAATTTTTCCTAATCCTAAAATATATAAGCTACCTATTTTCATATTGCTTACTTACTTTTTCAGGGAATTCAGGATTTTCATAGAAATACCACACTGTACCCAGGTTTTGATTGGCTTGGGACATCCTTTACCTTTGACTATAATTCCTTCCATTTCCAATCTGTATGCATTTACCTCTGCAACATACAACTTGAATTAATATATGAATCACTCATTTGTTGACTTCTATTAATATGACTTCTATACAAAGAATGCTATTAATGTTTGATCACTTTTTTACACGATGGCATATTCAGGTATCTTTATGAGCAATCTAAAACAAAGTTTTTAATATAACTGGTGAAAATCATGCAATCAGCATCATGATCTACAAGTACTGTGTATCTTCTTTTGTAATACAAAATAATTAGCAGCTTTTTAATTAGATAGCCTATTATAGCCTGGTTAAGACCACAGTAAATCATAATCTGATTAATATGATTCTGGATAAGTAGACACTCTCTTATTATGGCTTGCACAAGCAATGCCTACAAAAATCCTGGCTTTGCAATTGACGTCACTGCAATTACCTCTGGAAGCTTTCAAAACTCTGAGACTAAGCAAATCACTTTGAATAATAATTCTCTCTCCATACTATATTTTTTAACATGAAAAAAAAACTGAAGGTTTTTATTTAGGGCAGCAGGTACTTGGCACTTAGACAGGAAAGAAGAGAAAGCACCTACTTTGGGCTCTTCAAGAAGGAAGCTGTGGGCAAGGATCTCAAGCTGTTTCTTATTGTCCCAATATGGGCAAAGGAACTACAAATCATATGAACAGATGGCTCACAGTACCCAAGAAAGAAGCCTGTTTGTGGAATGGCTATTCTGATCCAAACTAATAACTTCCTAAAACATTCTGGCTGTTTTTCAATAGAAGTAATTTGTTCTCCTGTTAGCTATGAAAAAAAATCAAATACTATGCAGATCCATGAATGTCTGCTTCCTGAGTAGGAGAAAAAAAAAGTTCTCTTTTTTTTTTTTTTGATCCTGTTGTGATTGCATCAGGTGCTTCTTATTCTCTCTCAATAATCTTTTCAGATATAAGAGCAGAAATTTGTAGTTGTGGTGTAGAAGGTAAAATATCGTATTTTTTGCTCCATAAGATGCACCTAGATTTAGAGGAGGAAAACAAGAAAAAAAATACTCTGTTGTGCCCACCACTGGTCAGCTGAGCAATGGCTGGATCCCGGCCCACTCATCAGTGGGCTGGCCAACCGGAAACGCCACCATTGCTGCCTCCTCCAGGTCTACTGCCTCAGCCAGGGAATGCTGGAGCCTTTACCCCTGAGCACCTGATCAGCCTCCTGGAATACCGCCGATTAGCTGTTCCAGGCGGCGCTGACGCAATATTCGCTCCATAAGATACACAGACATTTCCACAGACACTTTGGGGACGGGGTGTGTGTCTTATGGAGTGAAAACTACGGTACATTTTTTATTAGACCAATGTTTCTCAACCTTAACAACCCTAAGATGTGTAGATTTCAATTCCCAGAATTCCCAGCCAGCATCCTGGCTGAGATGTTGACTGGTTGAGGAACTTCGGGAGTTAAATACCACATACTTCAGATCTGCCACAGAAAAACTGTATTACCACACAACAAAAAGATAAGACAATCCAAAAAAGACAGCAGCTGACAGGAGTGTAGAGGATTCTCTGCAGCCTCTTACACTATTCAAGGAGCTTTCAGCCTGAAAAATTTAAGAGGTATCAGAGTAGTGAGATAAAGAAACTGCCACTTCCTCATTTAATGAGGAATTAATTTAATGAGGAAGTAGCATATTTCTTGAGATGAACCCAATTCACAGTATCTGACAATTTAATTTACTAAATTTAGTAGCAGTTTCTTTGACACCGCTGATTACCTTCCACAGTCATTTTGGCTAGCTCAGGAACTTCAACATAGAAATTTTTTCTATAAGGCTCATATTCAATCTTCCCATGATCCACTGGTTCCAGCAATTTCCTATGTTTCGTTTGGTAGCCTGTCAGTGCAGTCTGGAGATCAACTTCCTCCTCTTCAGAGGAATACTGATGGGTTACAAAGCAGGAAAAGTGACCTTTAGAAAGATTCTTTTTTTTTTTTGCAAAGCATTTCTATATTTAAAAGAAAATGTTTGAAGCTCTGCAAGGCTACACATCATAAAACGAGATAATAACAATAACTAACAAGGTAACTACAAAAGCATGACAGTAGTGATTAACAAAGATTTGCTTATTATGAAACTTGTTAGAATGTTATTCAATTAACTTATATATTTAAAACTTCAGATGCCACCTTTCACAATGTACCTTTTACCAAGGTAGCTTGCATGATTCTTTTCCTCCAAATCTACACATTTACTAGCTTTATCCTTCCCTAGTATCTGTACTTTTACTATAAAAGCTACATATCCTACCTATCTGTTTTGCTTTTGCTTATTAACTATTATAACCCTAAGTTGAGGTAACGAGAACTGTCCAAGCAGCTATGGTGAAAACAGCACTCAACATATGCTCCCTTTTAAAAGGGGGAAATACAAACTCTTCAACTGTCCTCTCTACATTTATATTAGCCAATGGAGGAACATGAGTAGCTTACACTGCAAGAACTCATTTCCCATATTAATAGTATTTCTGATTATGCTGAGCAATCTCACTGGATTTCCTTTTGCGCCCTTTCAGGGATACCTCATTTGAAAAAAAAATTAAGTTTTAAGCATTCATAATAC
Source organism: Imantodes cenchoa (assembly GCA_027560375.1). NCBI lineage: Eukaryota > Metazoa > Chordata > Lepidosauria > Squamata > Dipsadidae > Imantodes > Imantodes cenchoa. Next base: position 51,266 of record JANHGD010001730.1, read on the forward strand.
AAAAATAACAACAAATTATCTGATTCCAATGTAAATATGTTCATTATTATACAGATTGGGAAACTGCACAAAATAAAATTATCCCCTTGACTGAAACTATCTCTTAAAACACATAGTATTTCCTGGAGTTCACATGAAATAATGTAACACAATTTAATTACCTCCATTGCATCTTGATCATTCACCATGAGTTCTCCTTTCTTCTTTTCAGTCTCTGTAGAAGCTTTTTTGGTTTTCACTACAGTTACTACTTTTGTAACTGTTGGACCCGATTTCTTTAAAATAAAAAAGAGGGGGGCATTTTACTGAGTTTGGAAGCATACAAAGCAAATCAGGAATATGAATTACTTTAATACCCTAATTTTGAAATTTTGTGTCGTAATATTCAAAAAGCTATTTCAAAACCTGAATCAAATCCAATTTACCTTTTCACTTCCAGCTCCACCTTTTACACTTCTCATATTAAACTTCTTGACCTCTTCTTTTACTTCTTCCATATATGCATCTAGTGGATCTAACTCTTCATCTTCAATTTCATTACCTTCTTTTTCTCCTTCTGCAGTTTCTTCATCATCATCTAATGTGAAAGATATTTTTAAAACCATACTGGGATACAATCTATTCCTATACTAGCTGATGACCTGGCACTGCCTGGGTATTTTTTCATCCTAATCACCCCCGCCTCCCGCGCATGTGCGCACGACCCCCTCTGACGGTCATTTTGAAAAATCCTTTCTTAGTGAGCACCTAGAAGCCAAGAGGAACATACCTGGCAAATTTCAAATTTGTAGGCTTTACGGTTCTGGAGATTTTGTGATTACGGCTTGAGTGGTTTTCGCTTTTATATATATAGATATGTAATTTACACTTTCCTAAGTATATTTTAATGGTAAAAAAGAGGACTCTTTTCTGTATAAACAGTGGCACTGATTTTCTGCACAATGGAGGTTTTTTATTTTTTTCTACCAATAAAACTAAATATTTTTAAAACAAAATAACAGACTCAACCTCCCACTGTCCATAGATACCCAACCATTCTGTTTATTTCCAGCCTAACACTTTTATTTTATATTTTTATGTGCATGCCTCTATAAAGATATTACTGCTGCATGTTTTTGAATCAAATTCTAGTGCTATTTTAATTTTTGTTTGTGAGCAACAAAAATTTAGATACAAACATGGAGAGGAAGAGTTGGGAAGTTAGAGAGGGGTCTGCAGGCTGGATTTTGTTTCATTCCAAATCCATAAAAACAAAAAAGCATTTTAAATTTCAGTTGTCTAACCAGGGTTGATCCAAAACAATTTGGTATAGCCCCTAGAAAGCACTGAAACAAAATATTTCCCCATTTTCTGGACAACCTTAAGAACCACTGTGGCTATTGTCTTCAGTTATGTTCAAAAGAACTAAGCTTCTTTCTTCACAAATAATTTTAATATAAAGACATTAATACCATCATCATCTTCTAAACTCCATTTCTTCCCCTGCTTCATCTCTTCAATTTCTTTCTTCAGTTCTCCTATATTTTCCATAGCTTTCTTGCGCTGTTCTTCTCTCCATTTTTCTACTCGTTCTTTTCGTTTTCTCATTTCCTCTTCCAATTTATTTTGATCAAAATTCTATTACACAAAAAAATCATCCAAAAGGTAGTATCCAGTTTCTAACATGGCTTAAAGAGAAATAAAATTGATCTAGATCATGGAAGCATACAATTAGTGAAAACCTGATCATCAGTTCTATCCAGTACAACAACTTTTTCAGAAAGTAAACTTTCTTTAGAACGAAAATGTGGTAAAACTACATTCTAGACCAGTGGATAACAAAGGAAAAGGAAATATGAATATACAACTATTTTGTTAAATGGTCTAGTATAGGTAGCAGCATGCTAGGAGCTCTTTACTAAATTAGATGAAAAAAACTGTCTTTCTAAAAATCTGCATGGTTTTGTTGACAGATAAATAAAAATAAGTAACAAATGCCAGAAAGATCAAATAAGTTAAGAGGTTGTAGTTAACAACACAAGTTATTTGGATTTTAAAATATATAATCATATCGGCTACTGTCTGGCTACATTGAATATAAACAATCTTTAAAATGGATGCATATATTATAATTACTTATTTAAATGTTTTTGTGCTATTTCTCATTAAAACCTAAGAAATTCTGCAGAACCTTCACAATTATGGTTTTAAAAATGGGTTGTTACTCTTTCTAGACATAGAACTCTTTCTGTACTTACATTTACATCTTTATCCTTTTCTTCTTCCTTGTCCTCTTTCTCTTTTTTCTTGTCTTTGTTAACTTCTACACCTTCTATCTTTTCTGTAGAGCGTGATCTGAAAGACATAGAAAGCATTGTGTATTGCAGAATGCTTTTTGTTTCTTGAAAATATTAATGAATACAAACAATTGTTTTTATTATACATTACTTCATTGAATGAAATTAAATTATAATAAATAAGTCTTAAGTTTCTGAACTTTTTTTTCTACCCTTCTGGCACATGCAGGCAAGACCCTTTTAAAGTTTTTAATTGAGATTCAGATTGTCTGTACCTAAAGAAACTCATTTATTATAAACCGGGTTAGGGAAATAAGCCAATTTTAAATTGTGCTTTCCTAAAGTTAGAACAAATTAGTTTCCCTCTGTCAGTGTTTACACAGCATATTAATGGCCTAATACAGCTGCCCAAATCTTTTCATAGTATAGCACAATCTTTACAACCCTTTCATACTCATGCTTTAAAAACTGCAGACGTTAAATCTGTAGGCACTGGGAATATACAGAGAGTCTTCAATTTATCTCCAGTTGCTTAATGACGGTTCAAAATTGCAATCTCCCCAGAGCTAGTTATGACCTAGTTTTGGTGTTATCTCAGCCGAATGCACATTTCTGTAATGATGTGATGGCATTTTGACCACTTGGCAACCAGATCACCTTTATGGCTATTTGCAGCACTATGGCCACATGGCTGCAATTTATGGATTTTGTTTTGCTAGTTTCTGGCATTTACTTATGGTTCCTGGCAAAAAATGCAGAAAATGGATTTGCTTTACAATCACTGTGTTTGCTTAACGACCCTATAACTTTCAATTCAATCATGTGATTCCTGTATTCCATACATACCTATCCTTTCAACTATTTTGTGAAAGGGGCTCCTAAAGTTTGGATGCAATCTTAAATTGCAATTAATCAAAAATTGAAAATGAAGGGAAATTTCCATCTCTCTCTTTTGAGTAGATGATAAAATAAAACTTTTGAAGGCAAAATGTAGCTCTTAGGAACAAAAAAGGTGACCATTCTATCCAATGCAGAGTTAGTGATTTTAAATAATTAAAATGCATCAAAATCTGCATACAAACAGCTTTCTGTATACTTATACACCCCCCCAGGTTTCACTGAGTTCAATGGGATTTACCATCAAATATGTGATTAGTGTAAGCAACAACAGTACAAAGATTAGTTTGTTAAGTTCCTTTTCATAAAGTCATTCCAAAGATCAGAGAATATTGCAGAGCAGTGCTCCAGATTGTAGGACATCAGTAAGATTATGTTTTTTTTTTCCTAGTCTCTTCAATTATACCAGTTTTCACCAGGTAACCCCTGGAGCAGGGGCGGTTTCCAACTTACCTGTAAAACCGGAGTGGCTGCGCGCGCAGCCG
>JANHGD010001730.1:55023-65290 GCA_027560375.1 Imantodes cenchoa
AGATACTATCAAAATATGAAGAGTTGGGATTGCTAATTCTATACCTACATTTGCTTTTTGAAGTAAAAATATATCAAACAAGATCCTAGATTTATGCTATTTTATCAATATTTGAAGATCCATCATCAAAAATATGAATTATAGGAATTTAGAAAAATTAAATGTGCAGAGTAAAAACCTAAAAATAGACTTTTTTTCAAGGTAATATTTCCATTATCATTCATGTGGTAAAGAGACAAATTTGTTTTTAAAACCGAATGAAACTGTATTGCTAAAATATGCACATTTCTTTGTGTATTTCAGCCATGACTTAGTCTCCAAAACACTTTTTCCAAGGAGTAGTAGTAAAATTTGGTTCAGTAAATGCAATCACTCAAATTACAATGTAAGGAAACCTATGAGTCCATTATAAAGGAAGAACCATTTAACTTTATTTCAAGTATTTAAAAACCCAATTGTGTTTTAATTTAGTCTATAAAATTAAATTATTTGTAATAATTGTAGTCAAAGCAAAAGACATTTCCAGTTAAGTGAAGCTACTTGACAGCAGACACTTCAAAAATTAAAATCCAAGAAAAAAAGTCATCTCATTTTTTCAGAATAATGAAAATGTTCTACTGTATAATTTGTGTCTTTGATTAATTTCCAAATCTTTGCAAGATAGAACCACTTACGGATACTGAGAATGGGCTACATATACATAACAGTGACAAGATGAAGATAGGGAAGAACTATAACATAAACAAGGATTGCAAATACATGACATATCTCCTTCAGCCCATAATGGGAGTCATAAAATCTAATGCAAATTAGGATCAATTAATAAAGTCTGCCATATGTTATGATTTATAGCCATTGTGACTGGCTCCATAAATTTGAAATGAAAACGTGGGAAATTGCTTATATAAATATAAAACTATAGAAGGATACCAATTTTAAAACTAAGTTAAGGCTTGACTATAGAAGAGGCTAAGAAAACAAAGCATTTCAAAAAGGAACATCAGGATTTGCTAACTTCAGTGGAAGATATTTCAAGTAATTGTTTTCAGATGGGTTTATAAGAACCAATTTATATATTTTAAAATTAGCATTCTACTATAAACAAACCATATTCTCTGCTACCTGTTTTCTAAAATATTATGCATATTAAACACTTGACTAACACTGGGATAAAATACTAATTTGTACCTTCTTGCACTGCAATGTACCTTGGTGTTTAGGTAAAGATGCTAAACATCACATGCACATATTCTTGAAAAGAAAATATATGGAATAAGATACCGAAGCTTGATCTAATTTGTACAAAGAAAAAAAATCTAAGATTGACTGAAATGAATAAGAGATGAATACAACTGGCGCCTTAACTGTTCAAAGGGCTAATAACCCAAAGACCAGTATTTCAATCTGCAGTTTCCATTTAATGCAGCATATTCATAATTCATGTAAACAAAAGTAGCAAGATTCCAATTCAAATGGGAATGTACATAGGTGTCAAGTTAGATTGCACTGCTATTTTTAAATTCATCTTTCTATATTATCAACAAAACATTACCACCTATAATGAAGACAAAAAAAATAATTTAACCAAGTCTAATTACATTCCTAAAACCAGAAGCCTCTGAATTTTATCAGCATATGCCACTTGCTCAATGTATGAACTAGTATATTGAAGTGACAAATATTAACACAGAGGAATGACTTTAAGAAATCATTCTGGATCGATCCACAGTAGGTCTCTTTCCATTTGTGGAAAAGATCAAGTTTCAAGCATGGGCTTCTGACGGAAGAAAGAGAAACACTACATACTATCCCTTTCAATTGCCTGTGCCCTTTATATGATGTTGCAGAGGGTACTTATCCCAGTGTTTTAAGGAGCACATGAAATGGAAGAACAGGCCAAAATAGCTTTCCCACCTTTTGCTCAACAGGAGCTTCAATGTAAGTTCTGCAGACAAGAATTCTGGAACAAAGCTATAAAATGTAACTCGGTCAACCACACAATACCTCAATTGTCTTGGGGTTTCATATCCAAAGAGAAATATTAAAGTACAAGGTGGCATCTGCAATAGTGGGAAAACTAGTAGTAGTTTTAGTAATAGTAGTAGTTACTAAAACTTAGTAGCAGGAAAGGCCCGCTTTTGAAACATTGTTACTGTCTTCCATGTTTGAGATCACACATATGATACTGTACCTAACCTGTAATAATTCACCCTCATAGTTAGGAATGCGGCTTTTCCTTCATAACTGTGATTAAAGTACACTGAATTAAGAAATAAAGAACTGATGAACATTTAACCCTGTTTGTATATTTACAGAGGGGTGTGAATGAATACAAGACTAAAATAGTCCTGCTGATGTATTGAATTCCACAGCTATTATCATGGCACTTCTGAGCCAAAAACCACAAGCAGTTCATGACAGAAAATGAAAGTAAAGAAATAAACACAGAGGTCTGTAAAGACATCCCCCATTTTGCTGTAAGTGTCCATGGAACGACTAATTACTTCTGCAGGGATCCCAGACAGTAAAAGAGCAGCAGTTAATACTGTAGTTTTTGTCTTCTTTTCACTCTGCAAAAAAAAGAAAGAAAACCCAACAAAGTTTAATTTTCCAGAACTTTCATGTTAAAGGATCTTATTTCATTTTAAATGTTATAGAACCTATTCTTCTCCCACAACTTGTTCCAAATAAGGAAACAATTAGCCTAGGATCATCCAAAGAACTCTATGGTTGACTGAGAACATGACTCTCCCAATTCTAAGTCTATCACATCAATCATCACTAAAGCGAATCCTCCATCCTTGGTCACTCCAAGTTAGAAATATTAAGGATTTGATTTTTCTAATAAAATGCTTACCTTAGGGAAATACTTCGATAGTCCCATATATGCAAGTTGTAAAGTAAGGAATGGAGCAAATATTGACTGTAGAGAAAAAAATAAAATAAAAAATTATATACTTTAACAAATAAGCATGAGAAATCATACCAAATACATGCTTTCAAGGAAAGCTTCTATCTCTTGTAGAATATTTCAATGATTTCACTAAAAAATGAAAAAAGAAAAAGCACTTTTAAAAAATGCTGCTAATCAAACACATTGTATTTAAAAATAACTCATAGGTGTTAAATATATTTAGTCACTGCTATGGAGATGGGTGGACGGTGGTTATCTATGATAAATTAAATATTAATATATTAATGATAATTAAACCAGGCCTATCACTTATTTCAAGCACAAAGCTCTTTGAGCATCCAGTGCATAATATTAAAATGCGTTAGTTAGGATTACTTTGAAGACATGGTTATCAGCTGTGCTTTAGGACTATTCAAATGGTTAACAAAAAGGAAAACCACTGCTTTCTACCTGGATTTCCATCCTCTTCTAATGTTTAATTGATGCCAAGAATGAAGTGCTATACAGGTAGTCCTCAACTTATGACCACAGTTGAGCCCAGAATTTTTGTTGCTAGCTGATAAATTTGTTAAGTAAGTTTTGCCCATTTTTTGACTTTTCTGGCCACATTTTGTAAGTAAATCTGGCTTCCCCATTGACTTTGCTTGTCAGAAGTTCACAAACAATAATCACATGACCCCGGGATACTGCAACTGTCATAAATATGAACCAGTGGTCAAGCATCCAAATGTAAATACATGACTGGTGGGAATGCTGCAATGGTCATAAATGTGAAAAATGGTCGTAAGTCACTTTTCTCAGTGCCGTTGTAATTTTGAATGGTCAGTAAATGAACTGTTGTTAACTGTTCTACAATTCCCTGACTTTGTTTCTAGTACGATTACATCGCCATCAGGTGCTTCACAAGTGGTGCACATTTATAAAAGACACAGCATCCCATGGTCATATGATTGCCAATCACCAGCTTCACAGCTGGATTCCGACAAGTAAAGACAATGGAGAAGCTGGCAGTAAGTTGCAAGTTGTGGTCATATGATGCCATACTTAATGACCACAAATAATTTGCTTAACAACTACAGGAGAACTGACATCGTAAGTCTGGCATGATCAACTGATGTTTTGCTTAACAACTGCATCACTTAGCAATGGAGTGATCAGTCCCACTGTGGTCATTAAGTGAGGACTACCTATACTTACTTACTGTAAAGATCCTCTGAAGAACAGATTTTTACATGGTACTTAACAATTACTGCTAGAAACAATAGGTTTCATGGATTTGGACCTGAATCTATTTAGCCATGAGAAAATAATTGTTCAGCTTAAATATGCCATACATGTACTACTTTACAAGCCTGTCAGCAACGCAACCAAGACAAAAAAAGGGAGAAAAATGAAAATAGTAAGATTTAAAAAAAACCTTACCAAATATTTGCATACAAAAACTCTAACGCCAATGGCAAGGAGTACACAGCCCACTAATCTAAAAATGTGAAAGGAATCAAATTCTTCCACAACGCTTCCATTTTCTTGACTTGGCTTCTCATTCATCAGCTGGTTTCTAAGCTTCATCGCTTCATCAAACCTTGATAAATACTGATCTAATCCATGGCGTGGTGCTCTCTGTGGAACATCCAACAGTTCCCCTCTATTGCGTTGCCGGAGCTCACTGCTGCCATCGCTACCAACTTCATGAGTTTTGCTAAATAAGTCTATTTTCTCTCCTTTGTGCTCTGCTAAACTGCTTGTGTGGTCAGCCGTCCCTGATAAGTTGCAGACTGTATCACCAAGCACAACCCGCTTGGAAACAGGAGCAGGAAGGGAAATTGGTTTATCTTGTTCCAGTTGAAGCTTAGTTTCTGAATGAGTGTCATCATCTAAAGAGAATAGAACAAAAATTGAAATAATACCACAAATTTGAAGTTGATAATAAATTCTTAGAGGTTTAGGATAAAGTACAGGATGTCAACAAATGATATGATGCTTCAGTTAGCCAGAGTCCTTTCCTACCTAGCCACATTTAAAATTCATTCTTTCCTATGTGCACTTCTTTAAATATAAATATATTATAAATTGCCCATAATCGCAACAGATTCAGCAGAGGAAAGTACAAGAGGTCCTTGATTTGAAGGTGGAAAATACAGTAGTGAACATGTGATCCTGGGACACTGAAATACGCATAAATATATGCCAGTTACCAAGCACCCAAATTTTGATCACTGAGGGAACTGTGATGGTCACAAGTAAGAAAACCAGTCATAATATTTTTTCAGTATTGTCATAACTTCAAATGGTCATTAAATGAATAGCTGTAAATCAAGTATACCTTATTGTATGTATATTCAACAATATTTTCTGCATAGAATATATGTTTAGGAATTGTGCAATATGTAATGAATCTTTTAGAAATTAATAATGTAGTTTTTTCTAATACTTTTATCTATAGCTCTCAGAGACATTAGCAAATATATTTATGCAGTAAATTTTAGAAGTGCATCCCAATCTGAAAAGGATGAAAACTGTTGAAATATAAAAGAATACGCACACACATACACACTCATAAATATTATTTATTTATTTTACAACTCCCTCAATTTTTTCTTGCTTTTCAAAGAATCATATACCCAAATGTTCCATGGTCAATAATAATGAGTAGTCACAGAAATTATCTATGTACATCCTAAATGTCATTATAAAGCAAGGTTGTATGCAAAAATACAGTGGTACATATCTTTCGATTGCTCAAAAGAAATGAATAAAAAAACCCTGTAATAATCATCTCTCAATCACAATTTCACATTGGCTTATCATTTATGCATTGAAAAAAGTATTTAAAATATCAAAGGTAATCATATAATGTACTGCCTAGAATAGGGGCATCAAACCGGCAGCCTGCAGGTCTGATGCATCACACACAGGCCCCGCCCACCCCAGCTCTGCAAAAAACGTCATGAAACGTCACGACGGCAACGTGATGTGGCAAGTTTGACATCTGTGGATTGGAGAGTTGGACTAGTCACTTATCCCCATATATTGTTAAGTATCTTAAGAATTAGGATATTCTCTAACTGTGCTTAGAAAACCTCATGAAATCACCTTTAATGCATTTCTAGCTCACAATAAACTCATCTTAAAATGATACCTATTTAGTCAGAGAGAATACTTGGTTTACCTAATTCTGATCTTTATAGATAAGAGAGAGATCATGGTATATGAACATATTTTCCAAGGCCTTTGTGGTTGCTCTACCCTATTCTGTGGCATATGTGATTTCTTTAACTTGATGGTTGATCCAAAAAGCAGAGGCTATCGACCACTGCAATATCTTCTGAAGCTGGGTTACTCCGCCTGATTTCATTAATTTGGTCTTCTTTATATTTAATTTTAGTCCCATTTTTCTACTAGGGTACAAGTAGTCCTCCACTTATAACCATTTGTTTAGTGATTGTTTGAAGTTACAACGGTACTAAAAGTGACTGGTTATGACTGGTTTTCACACTTATTTATTTATTTATTTATTTATCTATTAGATTTGTATGTCACCCAATCCCGAAGGACTCGGGGCGGCTCACAACAATAAGAGAACAGTACATGAAAAGTTAATTACTAAACAATAAAAATAAGCAATATAAAAAACACATTCCCCGCCTTAAAATATGCACCATTCAAAAGTAATACTTTTAAAAACCCATTTATAATATTCATTCATTCCTTCATATAATACAACCTTACAACCACTGTAGCATCCCTATGGTCACACAATCAAAATTTGGGCACCTGGCATGTATTTGTGGCAGTTGCACTGTCCCAGGGACATGTGTTCACCATCTGTAACCTTCCTAGAAGGTTTCCAACTAGCAAAGTCAAGGGTGGAAGCCAGATTCACTTAAAATCCATATGATTCATTTAACAACTGCAGTGATTCACTTAGCAACTATTTATTTTATTTATTTATTTATTTCATTTGATTTATATACCGCTCTACTCCCTAGGGACTCAGGGCGATGAACAGCCCACATAAAACATAAAATACAGAACAAATAAACAGGATAAGAACATATTAAATAACAATTGGCTGCCAATTAAAACCTGATTAAAATCCCTATAAATTTAAAACAATATAAAATTGTTTTATATAAAACTATGGCAAAAAAAAGGTCATAAAATGGGGGCAAAAGTTACTTTACGAACGTCTTGCTTAGCAGTGGAAATTTTAGCTTTAGTTGTGGTTGTGATTTAGTTGAGGACTACCTTATTTGATTTTTATTATTGGAGCTTGCAGATCCTTTGCATTTTCAGCTGCAAGGGGAGTGTCCTCAGGGTAGCATCCATTGCTACTGGCAAGCCTAAAAATGTAATAATTCTCTTACAAATCTCAACTCCTTCACCAAATTTAAGATAAGCAACTAAGATACTACCAATTACACTAAAATGCTATTCACTAACGTAAGGTTTTCTTGATGGGATGAACTCACAGATAACTGCGTTTTCATGAAAGCCATTCAAATTTGACTTGTTTCCTTCCAAAAAATGAGAATACGGTTCCCGAACAACCTACACACAGTGTAACTATTTGACTGTGCCAGTCGCATTTAAACAAACAATGGGTTTAAAACATATCAGAAAGCAACTCCATTAAATTTCCATTATCCAAGAATGACGGCTCCTTTTATATTTGAGGAGCTCGAAGCGCCAAACATCTGGCCGCTACCTAAGACAGACGATTGCAGTGTTGCTGGAAACAAAAGTTTTGCTGCAAACCCGCCCCAAAATCAGATCTTTAACCCCTGGGGGCTGCTTGAGGGTTTTGAATAGACGGAGGAAAGGGGCCCTCCAGCCGAATCTCCGCATCCCTCCGGCCAGGGCCTGGGCTTTCCTCGCCCGCACCCCCACCCCCACCCCCCGATCCCAGGTCACGCCCCGTCCTCACCCGCCTTAGGCCGATGGAAGCCCATGATGCGATTGATCCGCTCCTCCGAGTTCATCAGGAGCTTTCGCCGGCGAATCTCGGCCCGGCGCTGAGAGGCGGTGAGTCCGCTCAGCGGTGGGGAAGATCCGCCGGTTCCTTCGTGGTGGCTGCTCCCATACCCGTCCCCTTCTACAGGATCCAGCTCCATGACCCGTCACTGGCCGAAAGAGCCGCGACCACTTTCAAGGCTTTTCTCTCCTCAAGTAATACAATGGAAATCACCAGGCCTCCTCTCCGACAGCCGCTCTCTAACGCGCAAGCGCGACTGGCGCCATTTGAGGAACGCCTTCAGACGCTGAAACGAGCGATGCCATCTTAGATGAGGGTCTCTCTGTTAGAGCAAAAGCGGCAGCGTGGTGACGGCGGCAACTTTAAAGACGGTGTACAGAAGCCGCCGACCCTAGAAAAAAATGGCGGAAAAGGCTTCGGGAGTGCATCGGGTGGAAAAGGGTGAAGTTGATTATGATCTCATCGGTTAGGGGGGAAAAATCATAATCGCTTTCGTCACGGTCAGCCCTGGGCTTGTTCAGGCGGGGCTCCGCGGATTTCAATTGGCAGCCAGCTGATAGTGGGAGTTGATTATCCCCAAAATAATTAAGGAAATACCAAAATTATTTTCCATTCTAATCCCAAAAGTGTTTAGGCAAGGATTTTGTTTTTGTAGCCTTTGGCTTGCATATGTTTATTTTAATTATTTTACTCATCTTTTATATTTAACTTTTTTAAAGTAATTTTGTGCTAAATTGGTTTTATATTAGCTTATTAAAATGGTTTAGATTTATTTGGTGTAATTGAATTTCATGTTTTTATTGAGTTACATGTTTTGCAAACTATAGAGCTAATGTAATTGAAATAAAAATGCCACAAATGCAGTGGTTTGTAATACTTTAATAACAAATCATTCCTAACCACTTTTATCCTAATTCTGAGTGTTGCAAATAAGATCCAATATATAGGCATGCTTTGGAATAAAGAATGGTGAGGCAAAGAAATAGGAAATGGAAGCAGGAATATTGGGAGGAAAAGATACAATGTTGGAACTCTTGCTTTTAAGAAGAAATAAAGCTGAGCATAGTGTTGGAAGAAATATCCGTCTGGTTCAGTTCCAAGCCGGGAGAAAGACACTGGAGACAAAATGGAGTCTGGAGGCTGATTGGAAAGATGGTTTTATGATGAAGCAGAACCACCAAGCAGGTGTGGTTGTGGGCAGCTGACCACATGGAGTTGAGAGTGAGGGGTATTTATACCTTCTCCTGGGCTTTCAACTTGAACTTGCTGTTCCTGTGCAAGAACATGTATTCTATTGGCTGTTGTGGGAGGGTCATAACTGGCTCTGTAAGTTGTCTCAGCTCCCAGGTTTGGTTGAAGTTTGGCTGATGCAATGAAGGGGCTTGTTGGGCAATTCCTATTGTGGCTGAGGGCTAACCCTACGTTTGTTCAGACCTTGCTGCAGGGAATTTGCTTATGAATAGAGCTAGAATAGAACTTATCTCTTAAGTGCTGACATCTGCTGTGGGCTATTAAGGAAGGTGGAGGCTGCTTTCCAAGAGCACGTTTCTCCATTTCTCATCCAAAGAAATATAATATTCTGGCTTTTTAATATTTCTCAAAACATTTCATTCTTCTAGGAGAGGAGTAGGTGCTAACATTCTACAATAGCAAAGCATGTTATCTAAGATTTTAATAAGAAGCTAATAAGGAAAAGCTCAAAGCCTAGAGCAGGGGTGGGCAATTTTCTCAATGGGCTACATGAGAAACTGGGACTCTGGAGTTTCATAGGCATGCACCCACACACATACGCACCCACACACATATGTTGAAAAATTGCAGTTGCCTTCAAAAGCAATGCAGTTGTATTGTGTCTATGGACTACACTTATTTACATATGATTTTTAATTTCTTATGTGACCTGTATGTGGCCCGGGAACCATAAAATACCCAGGTCTAGCTTAGTGGAAGGGATTTTAAAAGAATTTAGTAAACAATTTCAAAGAGAGGGGGGAAAAAGGGAGGACAGTTAAGTCAGTGGGGCTAATGAAGAGAAAAAAAAGACAAATTTGAAAAGTAAACTATGTTAGGATCATGGGCATTTAGATGTACTGTATCATACACAATAATTGCTCCTTTGGTATTAATATGACTGCATGAAAGTACGGAAGGGCAAGTTGCATCACATCTTATGTTTGTTTTCTCAGCTTGCTAAAAAAAAGACCCACAAGAAAGTCAGGTAACTCAGACCACAGAAAAGGTCAGGTAACTCAAAATAGTAGAACCAGTGTCCAAAAATCAACATTTCAGAATGAGCTGAGGAAGATACGTGTAATAACAAAAAGGGCTTCTTGGATGCTTTCAAAATAAAATATTCACTATAATAGCTGCTCAATGAA
>JANHGD010001730.1:81195-95221 GCA_027560375.1 Imantodes cenchoa
CTCATTTTACCTACCTCAGAAGGATGGAAGGCTGAATCAACCCTGAGCCGGTGAGATTTGAACAGCTGAACTGCTGAATACAGTCAGCTAAAGTGGCCTGCAGTATTTCACTCTAACTGCTGCGTTCTATGTTGCTTTCTATCTCCCTAATTTAATGTTACTCTTTATTGATTTAATGATTTTATTGGTTTTTTTATTGGAAATAGGCAGCATATGAGCTGAATGAATAAAGTAAAATAAATAAATAAATAAACCTGGATGTGGAAAAAAATTACTGAGGAAAAGCGACCTTTTAAATTTCCTTCACACACACATACCAAAATAAATCTAAGAGGGCAAAACCTCTACATTACCCCAAATACAAACTACTACAGTCCTGAGAGGTCTTCTACAAACTACAGAAATAATAGTATTTATTTCTTGGACCTATAGACAGAAAGTGACAATGAAATTGGAAAAAGAAAAAAAAAACTCTTGAGAGTTGTGTGTGAAGTGCTTTGCTTCTTTGACATTTCCTATAAAGGAAGTGTGAGAAGATAGAATGTGTAAGTGAGCTAAGAGGTAGCCCTAAAACACCTATTGCAAATGAGACAACTATCATAGGGCTATTTCTCCAGATAGCTGAAAATCTGCAATGAAATTTTTTTAATCCGAGAGTATTTTTTTTTTCCAAAACAAAAATTGAAAACAGGAAAGATCCTGAGGCATATTCTACCCAGGAGGAGTTTTTTTCTAGCTGTGTTTGACTAGAGGACATTTGCTCTTTTTCCTTTCTTGCTCTCCTAGCTTACGACTGAGAATTATCTTTAAAAGCAAAGTACCAAGACTTGTCATGTAACTGGTTTTTTCTTCTTTGAAAACAGAAAATGTGTTGGATTAATGTTCCAATTTAGGACTATATGACCGAAGTCATAAAGCATACTTCATAAATTTAGTATTCGAGATTATTTCTTCTTACCTTCAATATCTGAAATGATTAACATTTGAGGCTGTGAGAGACCTTCCTGGAGGCTATAGAAATGGATTGTGCTGTCAAATGTTATGAAGCCTATTTTTGTTCTAGTGTTCCCTGGGAGTCTGAAAAATGAAGCAGAGAAATTAAGCACCAGGCATTAAATATATAAAGTGTGCACATTTAAATTGAACTTATATATTTTCATAAAACAACATTTCATGAAACATGTTAAATGTAGGTAAATAAATTCTTCTTCTTCCATGAACAGCTATAAAGCTCACATTCAGATGGGTTCATTAATAAGTTTCAAAGTAATGGAATAGAACAGGGGTCTCCCAGAATTCTGGGAGTTGAAGTCCACAAGTCTTAAAGTTGCCAAGTTTGAAGACCTCTGGAATAGAACTTTATGGTGACAATAAGATGACAAAAAACGGGAAGACAGAGAATGACCCAGGGGAGATATTCTGAAATGGAGAAAAATTCTACCTTCGTTACAGAAAAGGACATTTTGTTTGTTTTTTACAAGCACTGCAACATACAGAGTTAATGAAGCAAATTGTTCTTTCAGATTATGCACACATTTCCTAAAAATTGTGCTTCAGTTCAACACAGTTCATCCATTCTTATTAAAAGATGAGCCTCAATGTTGCGAGTCATGCTACTTGGATAACAGATAACTCTAAAAGATCCATAAACTTTCACCATTGCAGGTTTGTGTAAATTTATCTGTTATCTGTATAATGATGTGATCAGGCAATTAGCCAAACTGTTGTGCTATCTTGTTTTTCAATTCAGTAAACATTCCTTAATGACCTCTTCCTCCTCAAATATTACAGTAATTGTAATTTTATACATTCTGCATATGTGTACGCCGGCATCGACATACTCCAACCCAACTTAATGATATTGTCATGGTAGGCTCAGATTTGAGTAAGAGGATGGAACAGACAATGAGTAGCCAGAGCCAGCTTCAGAAGTGCTGAAAAGCAACAAGCCAGCCCAGGTACCACCAGACAGACAGCTGCCTGAGCCAGCAAAGGAGATAAGTCCAAAACAGCACAAACAGCTGCTGTCACTCTCTGAAAATGACAGTGCAGAATTACTTCCCCGCTCTCAACACAAGAGCCTGAAAGGCTGCAGAGAGTAGAGCCTTTGTGCTCTGTGAGATTGCTCACTCAGAAGAGATCTCGCCCTAAGATGAGCTGCACTGAGGTTGCTTCTATTAAAATGGAGCAGCAAGCACAAGCTGTTCCTTGAGGACAACACCCTAACTTCTACTCTGTGTGCCTTGACTGGTGAATCTCGCAACCCTGACTTTGATCCTAAACTGGCTGACAAATCTGCTACATGCTTTGACCCATGGACTCTACCTGATACTCCGCTGTGCGTTGGTTTGATTTGGAACACTTGTAAAGCAAAACTGTTGAACTTTGGAGGAGGGAGGACTTTATACTGCAAGGGCATCTGTTTCTAACTCTCATTTAGTAAACAGAACAAAATCACCCCTTTGTGTGTTTGTTTGTGCTTGGTCTAGGACCGGACAGATATGAATTTTAAAGGTTACATTGATAGATTGAAAAAATGCAAAGGACTCACAGATCTAAATTGTCCAACAAAGTCTTGCAGACAGTGTCTAAGTATCCTGTTTCTATTGCATTATGTGACACATCAAATACAAAGAGGTACACAGGAGGTTGAGGTGGGCGTAGCTGAAAGAACAAGACACAATTATACACATTTAAATGTCAATCTAGGACCGCTGACTTTTTTACTTGGCTGTAAGGTAGTCTGCATTTTTGATACCGTAAAAATATAATGCACTTTTACATATTATAATCCATTTTTGATTAATTATCTATTGTGAAAATGAGAAATTTTCATTGTAGCAAGTTTGCTGAACACTGCTTTGTAATTTGTGTTACAAAATGGGAAAAAATCATAGTACGTACACCAAACAGTTTTTTTTTTAAGATAGCAAATGGTAGTATACTGGATTCAGAGATTTAGAGGACTAAGAACCACTATAAAAAGATACATTTATTGTAAAGATGCAATACATTAGAGTCAATATTTCTTTCAAATCTTGGACAATATAGAGGTTGAGGTGCTGGATTAGAAGCAGAGAGACCTAAGTTTTGGTCCTCCTTAGACACAGAAGCTGGTGGCAGTCTGAAAGAAGGCAATGACAAACTACTCCCACAATTTTGTCACAGAAACTACATAAACCCATAGACTGACTGAAAAGTGCTTCTCCATTGAAAGATAACTTTTTCTCTATTGCAATATAAGATCAAT
The DNA here is from genome assembly GCA_027560375.1 of Imantodes cenchoa. Lineage (NCBI taxonomy): Eukaryota > Metazoa > Chordata > Lepidosauria > Squamata > Dipsadidae > Imantodes > Imantodes cenchoa. Next base: position 84,446 of record JANHGD010001730.1, read on the forward strand.
AAGCATTCCTGGAACTACATAAGCATCAACAAATAAGGGAAAATGAGATAACTAAACTCGTGGAACAAGACACAGAGTTCCATAGAGCCCAATTTGTTCCATAAGCAAGAACACACTGCTTGACTTTTTGTTTTCTTCTAATAATCCTTCACAGTATTTGAAAGGGTGCTTTTGGAAGTTTGGAAACTTAAGAGCAGTTTTTCATAGAGAAGGAAGCTGCTCCGACCAACCGCTTGAAAGCTCTAAGAGGTAGCGAAGTTCTCGAAGATGTATGGTACAAATTATAACCAGTCACTTTGTCTCAACTGAAATATTACTTTCTATAATAGCTATGCAGGAACAGATAAATAAAAGTTTAAAAAAAGAAGAAAAATGTTGAGATGTAGTAGATCTGCACAAGTTGTGTTTATTATGACTACACATTGGGGGTGGGGTGTGTGTGAGAGGGAGAAGCAACAAAAAGGTGGGGAGGCAGAATCTCACCATATATTCAGAAGGAGCCATAAACTCTATAGTGGCATTTTGAACTTCAGGTCTTTTATGAGGTTCTCCATAAACTCTTGTCACAGGATTATACATAAACTCTTCAGGAACTATAGGAGGAAAAATACACTTTATAAACCAGTGTAACTTAAGATTTACAGTATTTTATATAATATTTTTCAGCCTAATAGTCTTTTAAAGAAATGTTTATTCCCATAATATGTTCAATTACCTAAAAGCAGAGTTTGATGTCATAAATGTATCTTATGGAATCAAACAACTTACGTGTTACATATACTTAAGAACGTAACATGAAGTCAACTGATTGTTTATTGGATTTAAACTCATAAAAAAACTTACCATCATTCACTCTGTAGCATAAGTTGCATTTCCATCTCCTTTGATCAAGGAAGCTGACAAAAGGATTGATATACGTTCTACAGCTACGACATCTCACAATTGTACTAGAAGTTACTACAGGCAATTGCTGAAAAGAGGAACATTTAAGTCATTTGTTTAGAAACATTTGTCATCAAATATAATTTAATTCTTTCTTTTGACATAGGACTGAATAATGATAATGAAAATAAAAATCAGCCTTGACAGGTATTCTTGCAATGGAAATTCTGATTTCAATCTATTTTTTTTTCTATGAGTTTTTAAAGTAAGAGATGGCTTTAAAGTCCTGTAGCCCAGTGGGAGACATGGTTTTGCAGTTTTCATACTTGCAGACAACATTGAAATAGTCATCTACTGGTGAAGGGAATCAGGTCTTATTTTAAAAGCAGGAATGTTTATAAAACATCTTATAATGTATTACCAATAAATGCTAATTACTTGGACTTGGACACTTAACAAGTGCAACAAACCTAACGATATATACTTATCCAGAAGATGAGAACAACCTATATAAATTGTTGTATGTTGCATTAAAGCAGACAGTTATGTAAAAATATATAATGAGATACAAGATAGACTGTTTAATTTGTAACAACTGATGTCTCATTTCCCACAAGGTTATTCCCTATCTTAGTAACTCTTTATTTGCAAACACAACCATCACAGCAGATTAAAATCAGGGAAGAAAAAGATACTAAAGGTACTCTCTACTTTGATTAAATATTATCTATTGAAATGCCTTAAAAGATAAACATAAAAAACTGAAAGCTTCAATACTGTTAATCAATCAATCTTTAGTTCAATCAGTATAAAGTTTCATCACTGTTGAAACACTGCACATTCATACAAATATGAATAAAAGATATTTTACGTACTGTATACTGCTGTAACTGGACTCTGAAAAGGCAACTTACACAAATTTCCACTTCTGATATAGTCATCGCATCTGATTTTTTTCTAATTTTCAATTCTTTCTCTTGGTTAAAGGATTTATTTTTTTTCAATAACTTGTAATATACCCAAATCAATAAACTAAAATTCCTAAAATTTAGGAGAATCATCCAAAAACAATCCTAGATTTTGGAATTTTTATTTGTAGAAACTACTGCAGCCAGAATTTATCAAATTTGGTCAGCACAACAGATTACCAGTACATAAATCAAAGCAAATTCGTGGAATTAATCTCTGAGACAAATATGGATAATACATGCATGCAGAATACTATTATTATCTAGAGCAGAGTTTTTCAAACTTGGCATGTGTGGACTTCAACTCCCAAAATTCTGGGAATTGGCTGCAGCTGGGGAATTTGGGGAGTTGAGCTCCATATTTGTTATATTATGAAGAATATTGACTAGAGTAATTTGAATACAGGGTATGCATTTCTGAAAATCAACATCCTAACATTTTCAAACATTAAATAACATACCGATAAATCTTTGAAAGGGTGAAGTAGAAGCCCCAAGGGAAGCTTGGCTTTATTCAGTAAGGCCTGAGTCTGAGGAATGTTAGACAAGGTACTCCGGAACAACCTATATGGAAAACCAAAGGATTAAAGAAGCACTAATTACACGTGTCAACCTTCCTGATCTCCACTGTCAGTCATTACTTTTCTCTCTCTTATGTTTGAAGAAAGGGGACCACCCTGTATCTTATGCAGCATTCAGTTTAGGGGGAAAAACTTAACAAATGCAAAATTATAATAGTTTATAGGATTGTGCTATGGCAGTATTTTTTTTTCCTTCCTAGCATTTTTTGCAAGCGCGGGCTCTCTTTCATTTCTTTTTTCTTTTGATCAACAAATGCCAACCAATTTGGTTGTAACAGGAATTGACTGATTGGTTCGTCACCTGAGCTTGACGTCATGGGCTAAGTGTATGAATGGTCCAAAGTCAGCTTTCATGCCTAAGGCAGAAGTAGAACTCACAGTCCCTTGGTTGTAGCCTAGTGCTTTAATGGCTAAACCAAACTGATCTCCTGCTACAGTCATTTATTAACTTGTAAAGTAAGTAGATATCCTGACCAAATTACAAACGAAACATTAGAAAGTAACACCACACTTTGAAAAATATACTTCTGGACCAATCTTTTATTTATACTATTTATTCACCACCAGAATCCGAAATAGCCTTTGCATACTGTTGGGGTGTTTTTTTATATCTACAGTACAGCCTTAGATCTAACAGGATATTTCTGAAGCTAAAATACAGATCCATATATAATTTGAATATTCAAAAACAAACCCAAATAAAAAACAGAAACATATGAGGGGTAAAGCTTGCAATTGACCCCAGGTTTTCATTGCTTCGAGCAAAATATTTTCTTGCTGAGGAAAAAAAAATGAATCCAATGCTTAGCTCTGATGAAGCCTTCATAAATTGCTAACCAATCATTACATTATGTTCACAAAACATAATCTAAGGGTTAATTGATGAATTAGATTCATATATATGATGTGTATATTAAGCATACGTATGAATAATTTCTATAATATTTGTGTTGATGGTCATAGTCACTTGGGTGGGCCATCCAAATATCTGTAATAAATGTTCTTACAATTTTTGCAATTTGGGGAAGACTACAGCTTATACAATATTTAGTTTTTTGTTTTAAAAGAAGAGTTACTATCAAGCATCAAAACAAGATTCCTTATATGATTTTCAGAATCTACTTTACCGAATGCATTTAACTTTCAAATGTTTAAACATGTTTACATTTCTCAAAACTAATGCACCTTTAAGTTTTGAGCAATGTAAACATGTTTAAACATGTGAAAGTTAAATGCATTCAGAACTATAGAAAAATATAGAATATATTTGAAAATATCTATACAGAATATATAGAAAAAGTGCAAATAATCTTTTTTACCCAATATTCTTTTTACTTCCTATTTTAACAAACCACTAAAACCCACAGCCCAGTGAATAAGTTAATAAGAGCTTTATTTTGATTCAAGCAATTAATTCAATTCCAAAGTTGTGATGGTAAATTGGGTATTCCCCTAGTTGCAAGGCCATAATTTTTATGTACACAGATAAAGCACGAAGCTTTTGGTTATCAGCATTGTAGAAATTATCTTCTCAAACTCTTTGGGCTATGAAATTGTTGCCTTGTGCAACTGACATTCCAGCAAGACATACTAACACTGCTGAAAAATACTGCTGTACTGTAGACTTTAATCGCAGTGTTGTGGGATAATACAGCAGAGATAGTTCTTGACTTACGACTGTAATGGAATCTGCCAATTCCTGTCAAATGTTGTATTGGTCGTAAATTGGGTCACTCACATAACCAGCCTGATTTTTTGTGATTGTAGTTAAGTGAAAGTGGCAAACCCAATTAATTTGTTTCGGGCAAAACTGTCATATAATGCGATCCATAGGACCACAGGATGCTGCAAACAATTGTAAATGCCAAGTACAACCATGTGACCTGGGGCTGGGAGATGAAACTGCCAAAACTTTGGAATAAGGTCTAACTCCCTTTTGTCAGGTAGGTCACAACTAAATTGAAGACTACCTGAATACAAATTTAAACCTCAATATCATAACCATCATAGAAAACTTTTATCTATCTGAAAATTATTCAAACAGCCCACAAGTGTCATTAGCACACCCTATCACAACAGAGCCAAATAAAGTCCATACATTTTGCTATCTCTTCTGTTCACCCAGGAACATAAGAACTGATAACTGTTTCTTTACAATCTCTCCCTGCTCATGTATTTGAAAAAAGGAGATCATGCCAGGTTTTTAATTTTTCTTTTAGCTTATAGGACCCAATCTAAAATTCAGCTGTTCAGTCTATTATTTTAATAACTGAAACCTTCTTACATAAAGTATTCAGGTACAACAATTTGTTATATACAGAAAGAACCATGTGAGCCTACATTTTTTCCTTTACATAGGATTAGTTGGAGCCATCGAAAACGGATTAGATTTTTATTCACCAATGATAAATTTTTTTATTAAGAGTTCTGTTTTTATCAAGAGTTGTGGCAGACATCTAAGTAATGATATAGGATATATAAATGTAATTAAAACCTAACATTACGGGTATCATCTTGTTGATGTACTAAAATTACTTTTCAGTCTGTTGTTGTTTAAATATACCAGAAAAAAATGTGGCATTTTAAAATACCCAGAAAGACACTAGGGAGAACCTTCAGAATAATAGAAATTGAAGAGATTTATTCTTTTACAAGCAGTATTAATTAACCTTACTCGGGATTGCAGTTGAGCTTCTGAATATCTTGATGCAAATTGGGAATGGGTGCTTGCACAGGGGTTGCAGGAAGAATATTTCTGTCTTGAAGAAGGTTGATAGGTCTTAATCCTTCAGGCTGAAGACTTAGTCCACCCATAGATGCAGCTAAGGTATTTGCTCCCAAGGCAGGCTGCACCCAAAACAAAAATTAAATTTAACCTTTATGAAAGATGTTTAAATCCATGCATAGACACCATGGAGGATGTTGGGGTTAATATTAGATGTAAATATCTAATTCATAAAGCACTTATAACAGCTTATTTATAGATCATCTTCAATTAACAATCATTTGTTTAGTGACTGTCCAAAGTCACAATGGCACTGAAAAGTGTCTTATGACCAGTTTTCATACTTAATAACTGTTGCAGTATCCCCAATCATGGGAACAAAATTGGGATGCTTGGAAACCGGCATGTGTTTATGATGGTTGCAATATCCCCAGATCATGTTATCTTCATTTTTAACCTTCCCAGATGACTTCCAACAAGCAATGTCAACGGAGGAAGCCAAATTCACTTAATGACGAGATGATTCACTGAACCGCAGTGATTTGCTGCCTTAACAACTATAGCAAAAAGATTTTAAAATGGGACAAAGCTCACTTAACAACTACTTTGCTTAGCAACATAAATTTTGGGCTCAATTGTGGTCATGTTGAGGATTACCTGTTTTTATTATAAACTAGCTCACCATCCTAGTAGCACTCAAAACGAATCTAAATATGAAAGTTCATATTTATTTTTTAATATATTCCAGTAATATTAGTTATTTGCATTTAGATAATGTTTTCCTTGTGAAAGCATGCATGGGAAAACTTTCTCATTTTATCTGAATAATAATGTAAGTAGGCTGAGTAGAGTTCAAAATTATCCACTTATCTAGAATTATCCATGGATAATTCTAGTCCAAGTCCAACTTCTTAAATATTGCACTGTACTAGCACTAAATTAAAAAATAAAGTACTGTATATTGAACTATGCAATCCTATTATGTAGACAACACTGATTATTAAAAAGACTAAAGGAAGTAATGAAGGCTAATGTTTAGATGAAGTGCATTTTTTAAATTTCATACTGAATTATTAATAATTAAGGAGGGTATTGCAGGAGGGATAAGATAATTATGAAATATCTATCAGAATCACATTAAGAGGAGAGCCTAGCCAATTATACATGTATCTATAAAGCACAAACTTGAATGAGAGGGTGGAGCTCACTTGAGTGGAAAAATATAACATCTTATGCTTAACTCCAATTGGAGGCATATCTCCCCTTACACAACAGCAGAAAATATTTAGCAATAGTAATACCACTGAGCTAGTCTTACTCATCAACTTAATTGGTTTTAACATGTTTCTCCCTAGAATTTAAAAAAAGAGACAGAAAAGGGCAGAAATGTAACCGAGAAACTTTTAATATAACAGGAAAATTAAAAACAGTTCTTTTTCATATGAAACACACTCTTTTTGTAAACCAGCCAGTTCTAATCTAGCAATAGAACTGATTAATCAGAGAATGAGAAATATCATGTAGGCACACAGTTCCAACCCCTTGTTGTAGATAGAAATCAGAATATCAGAATATCCCTGATGACTGTCTAGCCTCTGCTTGAACACATCTAATAAAGAGGTGTCCACCAATTCTGGATAATTGGTCCCAGAGGAGACTCAGTTGCGAAATGGGTGAATTTAGATCACATGACCACGGGGATGCTGCAGTGGTCACAAGTGTGAGGAATGGTCATAAACCACTTTCTTTCAGTGCCGTTTTAACCTTGAATGGCCATCGAATGATCTGTTGTAAGATCAGGACTGACTGCATTGGCAAGATGGCGCTGCCAATCAGAGTAGCCTCAGCCTGCCCAGCAATTCCAGACACAGGTGTGGTATTGCCTAAAGTTCTTATAAGCTGGGGTGTGCTACAAACTTTGATTAACTAGGTCCCCCCCCTTTTTTAATGGGACCTCCCTGAATTATAGAGCTATGGTCTCTCTCTCTGTCTCTCTCTCTCTCTCTGTGTTCATACGTACATACATGTACATGTACATGTGTACACACACACACACACACACACATATATACCTTTTTTACTGCTCCTAGGTCAATTTGCAGGAAGCAGTCAAACCCTGTATAAAACCCTCTGTATAAAAGCTAAGCTGCTCCAGGAAAAATAAATATAGATTACTGAAAATTCAGATTGATTCGGATGCTGTTGTTACATTCCAGAAGTCTAAGAACAACAACATGTGTAAATGGGAAAAAACAAAGCAAGAATAACATGCACATTCCTGATTTTGGAGTGTGGGAGGTTTGGGGTTTTTTCTGTTTTTAGCAAGAAGGATTATGTGGATGGCACTTTCCGGTAATTGTTTATTGCACGTTGCAGATTTAGTTTTATGGCATGGATGTGCTTGTTTGCACATTTGTTTTTGTTCCTTTTTGGGGGGGAAAGAGCCCCCAGAGTAACCACTAAAACAATCAGAAAATGTTTTGTTTGGGATTCTGGGAACTCAAGTACGATCTGCAATCCAACGCAAAGGGCTTTTATTTTTAGCAGCTATAAAAGGAAACAGGTGGGCCAATTCAACCCCTCGAACAGATGATAGCATCAACTGGGCCAAGATGGGCCTAAACACAGAAAACCAGCTTTTGATCTCTGTTTACTGTCCTGCGGGGCCAATGGCCGTCTTGAGGGCTGGCCTTAAACAAAGCGGCTGGACCTCTGCTCCGGTGCGTTTATGGGTCCACCTTGGTACGACCGAAATAACATTGGTAATATTCCCGCGCTCGTCTCAAGCCGGATCATAAATCAAGGCCCCAGACGGAGCCATCAAGGTCATTTATGGGTCTGCTCCAGGGGTGAAATCCAGCAGGTTCTGACAGGTTCCGGAGAACCGGTAGTGGAAATTTTGAGTAGTTTAGAGAACTGGCAAATACCACCTCTTGCTGGTCCCAGAGTGGGGTGGGAATGGGGATTTTGCATTATCCTTCCCCTGGAGTGGGATGGGAATGTAGATTTTGCAATATTCTTCCTCTGCCACACCCACCAAGCCATACCAATGCCCACCAAGCCACGCCCACAGAACCAGTAGGGAAAATTTTTAGATTTCATCACTGGTCTGCTCCTTAGGAAGATCTGATCCAGAAACCAGGCGGTTTCTTTCTGCCTTCAGAGTTGAATGAGGCGGTGGGACCGCCAGAGACCCAGCAGGACCAGGCTGTTGCTTTCAATGGGGTTCCTTCCTTTGTACCAATGGTTGGAGAAAGGAGATGTGTGTCTTGGTCGGGGAGGAGGGGAGTGGTGGGAAGAGAAAATCCCTGATGAAATTTGGAAGAAGAAGAATGTAAATTATCGTTATAATTATCACCTTCCCATCAAAATGGGCTGATGAAGGAGAAGGAGAACACACCTGGAGGCTTGCGTTGCTTACTTCGTCAAGAGTTCCTCAACTGTAAAGGTCAACCGGGCCACGAAACTCCAAGAAATGTCACTTGGAGCTGCATTTGGGGGTTGGGGTGGACTGGGATGGGATGGGCCAAGGTTGCTAAGCAACCACACCCCTTCCTCCTTTTCCAGGCACACCAGCCACAGAGTAGAGCATGAGTAGCAGGAGAAATCAGTGGTTTAAGCCCGGTGAAAGACTCCTAAATTCATCCTTGGGTTGGGCAGAGTAAATTGGTGCCTATGCATAGGAAGAGAGCAGGGGGTGCTATTTAAGGAGGGGGCACCCTCTCTGCCCCCTTAATCCTCAGCAGTTTTGGGGGGGAGGGGTGAAGCTCCAGGATAGTAAGGTCTCTCTCTTGCAGTGGCTGATGCAGCCCAGAAGCGTTGCTGGCTGGGGAATTCTGGCAGTTGAAGTCCACGCATCTTCAAACTGCCAAAGTTGAGAAACACTGCCTTAAGAAAACTGCAGATTAAAAACTCTGGAGATATCCGTCATCCTCCTTCTTCTCTTTTACCTGCTTTGGGAGTTGAAGGATACAATGGTCTGGTCCTCGCCCTTCTGGTGACGTCAACCATTGTTAATTGATGTTGTTGTAATGTGTCCTTGATGTTGTCTCTCCATCTTCTTCGGGGACTATCTCATGTTCTTCGGCTTTCTCCGCTTATACGTTCCTTGCACAGTATGGAATCCCAAGGCAGAATAACAGAGTGGGAAGGGACCTTGGAGGTCTTCTAGTCTGACCCCCCTGCTCAGGCAAGAGACCTTGCACCATTCCAGGCAAGTAGCTGTCCGGTCTCTTCTTAAAAGCCTTCGGTGATGTGAGGCAAGCCGTTAATTGTTCTGTCAGGAAATTTATCCTTCGTCCTGGTTGGATCTCTCCTTGACAAAATTCCATCTGTTACCTCTGGTGCTTTGGAGAACAAGTCAAGCCCCTCTTCTTTGGGGAAACCCCTTAGATCAGGGGTCAGTAATCTTAAACACTCAAAGAGCTATTTGGACCCATTTCCCACAGAAAACACCGGGAACCACAAAACCCTTCCCGGGCCTGACTATATCCTGAGCAGCCACAGAAGTAGCATATGTAGTTGAATTAAACTTTCTGTTTTCTTCTGAAACTTTTCTTTTCTTGGATTTATCCAAGGTTGCCCTACCGGGGGTCGAAAAGCTCAATAAATCGTGTGCCAGCATGTGTCACACATTGGCGGCTGTGACGCATATTTTGAGCAACAGGGAGCCACAGCAGAGGGATGAAAGAGCCACATGCGGCTCCAGAGCCGCAGGTTGCTGACCCTTAGACCCTGGTCTAAGGGTTACTTTTGCCACTGCAGTCTTTAGCCTTTCCATAAATAGCATAAGATTCCTTAAGAGTTTTAGCACAAACTGAGAAAAATCCCCGTACAGGACGCTGGGCATTAATGGATCCATCACGCGGAGGCTGGCTTATTCAGCTGTCTCAATGGCAGGACGTTCTCTTCTCTGGATTTAATTTAACCGAGTTAAAACAGTTTCAAAAAGTCTGTAGTTTTAGCTATGCACTTCAAGCAGCGGAACTGAGATGCTCTGAGCTGAGCGCGCTCCCCTTTATTTGGAAAAAGGAAGTGAACCAGTGTTTCTCAACCTTGGCGGTTTGAAGATGTGTGGACTTCAATTCCCAGAATTCCCCAGCCAGCAACACATCTTCAAACCGCCAAAGTTGAGAAACACCGAAGTAACCCTTTAATTGAGATTGCCTCTCAGCACTTCCTAACACCAGCGAGGCGCGAGGCCCAGCGCGCCTCTCTTTGCGATCCCCTCCTTCCCCGCAAAGCCGAATCCGGCGACGCTCTATCCCCCCGCACACTGCGTGTCTATGATCAAGCCTGACTAAATCATCCCAACCCCACATCCGCCCTCCGCCTGCTTTTGTACGGCCGAGGGAGGGAAGATGGCGGCGCGGGCGGGTTTCCAGGCTGTAGCTCCGAGCGGTGCTGGCAGTGGAGCCGGCCCTGGGGCGGGACCGCTAGGACCAGGGACGCCGGGGCCTCCCGTGCGGATGGGCCCGGCTCCCGGACAAGGAATGTACCGCTCCCCTCTGCCCGGCGCTGCATACCCGGTACCGGTCCGGCCCGGCTGGGGGAAAAAAGGGGGCGGTCCTTGGCGTGGGGCGGAGCTCTAAGGCCAGGCGTGAGCGCGAGACGCTGCTCT
>JANHGD010001730.1:187851-199272 GCA_027560375.1 Imantodes cenchoa
CAAAATTAGTTATGAAGTAGCAACGAAAATAATTTTATGGTTGGGGGTCACTACAACATGAGGAACTGGATTAAGGGGTCATGGCATAAGAAAGGTTGAGAACCACTGACTTAAATGAACTTTAGAATGGGACACTTAGTTTATTTGCCTTTATAGGTTTGGCATATCTGCTGTTATTTGTATATAGTCAGTGTTTTGGCATTTGGAGATCCAAGGTAATTTGTCTTTCTCATAGGATGCATTTACTATCTTACAGATACTTCTTTGGTGACCAAAGTTGTAACAGAACTGAAGGGGATTTACACTGGATCCTTGTAATTGCAGCCACTGCAGCATCCACGCAGTCACGATTGTCCTACAGGTGCTTGGCAATTATGATGTTGCAGTGTCTTGTGATCACCATTTGCGACCTTCATTGCTGGCTTCCAACGAGCAAAGTCAATGGGGAAGCCAGCAGGAAATTGGAAATGGTGATTACATGACCGTGGGATACTATAATTGTGCAGGATTTGCCTAACAAGTGGAACTGCTGGAATGGCTGGTCCCTGTTACCCACTGTTATGCAAGGACTATCTGGTATTGTTCCCTTATTTAAGTTGAAAGCCTGATGACATTAAAAGGAACATATACATTCAGTTTGGTTCTACACAACTATGATTTTACACCTAGATTGTTTAGTGTTAATAACAAAGTTTGTCATATAAAGCTTATCATTTTCTTTGCTATCAACTCCTGTTGCCTCCATCCTCCTCTTCACTAGGTTTCAATAAAGTCTTCTATGTTAAACATTAAAAGCACATAATCCATGCAACTTTAACTCTTGCTCTCTGGGTTGTGTGTAGGAGTATAAACAGTCACCAGAGTGTTTAGTGAACTAGAAAATAGATGAAAATAAGCACTTTCCTCTGCTTAAAAATCTTGTTTGCTCACTGTTCTGTCTTTCGAGACATCCATTTGTTCCTAAACTATTGAAAAGTAGCTCATATCACATTCTGCAGCTTTTTTTGTCCTTTAATTGAACTATGACACACTCATGGCCACACAATTAAGAAATTAACATCGAATGATATCATCCATCCTGATAGAAACAATTCATATTGCATATATTCATCTTAAAGTCTTGTGGACGTATTAAAGGATGGATTCCTTTAATACCGAGTTAACTTGGGCTGCTAAATATTTAACATTCAGATCAAGGTACACAGAAAACACATCTTTATTGACTGCATTTGCTAACACATTGAAGAATGCAAAGGTATTTCTTTTTCCATAAGCAAATGGGCCATGGTCCCAATGTGTATTAAAGCATACACTAAATCGAAACATGATAAAAATTATGGCAGACAGACCTATTCCAAGGCAACACAAACAGCATGCATAATACAGCTTTCACACAGAACAACCTTGATACATTATATTGCTTTAAGGATTAACTAACATGGAAAATGTACAAAAAGGAGAAATAGGTTTTGCATTAATGAAAAATACATTTTTTCTCTACAAAGGAATTTCTAATACAAGAAAATAAATATTGCAACATAAGCCAAAAATAATTTAAAATTGCTCTTTTCAATATATTTTCAATATTTCTCTTTTATATTAACAAATGGCACATCATTTCTTTGAAACAAAGAAAACAGGCGGCCTTTGCCTCCTGTGACATTCATATTGTTTCCTGTAACTGATACAGAGTGGGCCTGTATTGTGTCAGTGTGGAATGGACCAAAGTGTGCAAGAGATTCCTTAAAGAACAACCAAATTGCCACACCCATTTAGTAACAGGAAAGGGAGCCTTGTGACAAGCTGCAAGAACAGGCAGGAATGAATTTTACCCTTTCCCCCCACTCTTTGGGGAGAAATGGCTAATTCTCCACTGTGCATTGAGGAAAAGCACTGCCAAACCTTTGTTTCTTAAAAATGCTGACAAAATAACTATCAACAAAAGATTCAAAACAGACCACAAAACTCCTGTTTCCAAAAATTGAAGGTGAAATTAGAGTGTATTTGAGCATTTCCTAAAACCGGACTCTAAGACATTCCATTTAAATCTAAGGTTTCAAAAACAATGTTTGATCCTTATTAATGAACACAAAAATGAGCTTTACTATAGCCATGTTAATACATAATCATGATACTAACAGGATTCACCCTTTACAGTGCAAATGTCAATGCCTGAAGTTCACACATTATTGGATTAAAGACCTTTATGTAATAAAATAGACTATTTATGCCCCCCCCCGTTCATTTCAAAATACATTTATAATGCATCAAAAATATTTTTCACATACAATTCCTTTTTCCTTTATGCAAATATCTCTAGCTTCTACAAGAAAAGAGGCAGGTGCTAAGTAGCAAAGGAAGATTGGCATTCTCCTTAAAAGGGTTTTGACGAATATGCACATAGCTGTCAACTGAGCAGGAGCTAACAGAGACACTACTGGAAACAACACAAAAGAACAGATTTTAAGTAATTCAGAGCTGGATCTTAACCGTGACAAAACACTCGCCTGCGATGAGCAACTCCCTTCGACAGCTAGCTATATATGTCAAGCCTCAAATACTAGAGAAGACTTTGATTTAACCATCTGGAGCATTTCACTGTGTTTATTCCACCACATGGCAACACTATTATTGGGGGCACAAACAAAATAAAAACAAAAAAATGGGCCCACCGGCATCCCTTTGGCGGCCTTCAGAGTGGGTAGTTTGGATTTGGAAGCAAACTATGTGCCTTATAACTTGTACCTGCTTAAGGCACTCACTTCAACCCTTTAAGCTCCCAGCCTCCCTCTTGCCAAATGGGACCTGGCCCTGCCCACTTCTGGACTGTAACCTTCAGCATGCTCCCCTAAGTGAGGGCAGCCACTGAACTAACGGAAGTTGTGCCCTCTTACATCGCAACAGCTGGCAGAGAGCTTCTTCTTTAATCCCATAGACTGAAACCAAGTCCAAGGCACTTACTGGACTTCACTGTAGCTACCTTGGCAACTTTAAAGAGGCGTGGACTACAACTCCCAGAATAACCTCTTTAAAACTGCCAAAGTCGAGAAATATTTCTATAGGAACATTGCGAATTCTTGTGAGCATTACTTAGTCTGAGCATATTATTTTATTTTTTTAAAAAACCATCCAAATCCATATTCCTCAGTATTTGCAAAAATACATACACTTCATGAACCCAGCCTTGAAGAATTCTGTCCTTCACTTCCCCATAAGGTTTTGACAAACAATTGAAGTGTGTATGTGGATTTTTACCAATTCATGCTATGTGCCTAAAATGCTTAGTAATGCACAATGTTAAGAGGTGGAAAGCTGCAAAAGGAATCGGTGAAAACTCTTTATTTGCTGGCAGAAGCCCCTCTGGAATCAAACCCCTTCTGTGAGGGGAAGGGCAATTAAAGTTATTAGGAAAATGTGGGTTCCTGTTTCTTTGTGAAGTCTTCTGTATCCGTTTTCTCAGATACAGTTCTTAACTCTCCATACAACAAAGCCCACTGTAGCCTTGTAAACGTTTGCTCTCTGCAAAAAACATGATAGCTAAAGCAATATGAGTGTATCATATAGAAAGGCTGTACTCCCAACGCTCCATTCGACTCTGTGAAGCCCCACATGGATACAGGCTATCTTGTTCCCTCCAATTTTAAGGAAGACTGTGAGTTGGCAACATTCAATGAGATTTTTGTGATGCATTTATCTATATATATTTATCATTGTTAAGATTGCACTGGAGACTCTGGACCATGGCAAGTAATAATTATTTTTGCATTTTCTTTTTTAAAAAATGGTTTCATAATGGAATCTTATTCACAGTAAAAAAAAAAAAAAAACCACACAGAGTGTTCCATCCTTCTATACATCATCTAAATGAAGAGAAGTGTTGCTTTAGTTTGGTTGTTCTTTAAAGTTTACCCCTTTTGCTGTCCTGCATTGAGTGAGCAAGCAAGTGATGCAGTAGCTGGCAAATGAAGCTGCATACAGCAAGATTTCTGGATTTTTTTTCTCTGTTTTTAAAGCAATAGTTAAACTAAAGCACACGGAAGCAAGATCCATTAAAGGCAGCATATTGATTATTTGTATGACATAACTAGGATATTGTAGCTAAAGTCTAGCAAGCTTGATAAGATAAAACTAAGTCCTATTTACTGTATTTAACATTATCTGAACGTACCAAGCCTTGAAGATGGAACAATATTTACTTGCCAATCCATATGTTAAGCTACTAACATTGAAGTGTTCCATTTTGGTCAACGATTTGAAAAATAGTTTTGCAAACATATATCAGTAAAACACTGATTTGTATTTGGCAACTGATTTTGGTTTCTTTCCAGAATAGAGATTCTCTAAATTATAGCTCAACTGGAATAGTATTAAGGACTTCAGAAGACTGGTAAAAATAATGTGACTTTCAAAAATAATAGTAATAAAAAATAAAATAAAAAGAGTTGCCAGTATATGACATCGGAGGAAAAAAAACACCTATATTGCTCTTACTGCAATGAACAAGTAACATCAGAAATCACAATGGTGGAAGGTGGTTCAAATGATGAAAGCATTATCTTCAGCAAGCGGGCAGAAGTGGGTCATGAATACAGATTTAGTCCTTTAGTTACTCAACAGCTTTTGCTCATAGTAAGTTTCTGGTTTCTGACTGTGCTATTTTACTATATTCTTTGGCATCCATAAAATAATTTCACAGATTCATCAGAATTACAAGATGCTTTTCTCCCCCAGTTTGAAAGTGTCCCAGTGTGCATATGTAAGGGTATGTATAAATGTGCGTATACCACATACACACATATACACAGACTTGTATTCAAAGATACCTACCATCAGCAAAAATGTTTAGTGAACTTCACTTGTCTTTTTATTTTACTTCCCTGAGCTTACACTGGGGCCACTCCCATCAAGCCTGTAGCAAACCTCAAAACCTTGACTGTGTAACGTTTGAAGCCAAAATTGAATCAATAGTGTAACGAAGTGCAAACTTGGAGATCAGTATGACTCATAAGTCACACCAGCTTTTAAACAACATTTAAGGCTTATTAGAAACATCTGATGTACAGTATTACTGAAATATTTAGAATGCTGACTTCTGTGAATCACCCTCTTAGATGCGTTGATAGCTCACTAACAAGTTTTTACTTTGAAAGGAGAGGAAATACAAGGAGAAAAGCCATTAATGTAATTAGTGTTTATAAAAACAAGTAAGATGGAAAAGAAAAATGTTTCAATGATGCTGCCTCTTCAACCAAGTGACTGCTACTGTAGAGAAGCAGCTCCTAAAGAGATGAGCAGAGATTTATTGAGTTATCATGAAAGCACAGACTGGAGTTCTTTGAAGCTATTTGAATAATTCCCCCTCTGTGTAATTGAAATATTTCTTCTTCTGATCTTTGTTTGGCTCATACTAGGCTAGCTTAACCTGAGGAAATTATGGGGAATGGCTCCAATAATCAAAGGTTTAGGTTTTACCAATGAGTAGTATAAATAACACCCCAAATTAATCTGGAAAGATACTGACAGGGAACAGAGCAGCTTTAGCATGGATCTGTAATTTCTATCTACTGACAGCTTCGGATGGATCTTTATAGAGCTGCTCAGCTGATAATTGGAGTGATAAAAGAGTTAAATATTGGTTCTTGCTTCCTGGATGGAGTGGACCCTAATTGAACTGAAGAGGTGAGGGAGAAGAAGAGGAAAAAAAAAAGTTTAGTAGACCAATAAATACAATGTTGTATTCCTCTACCCATTAAGTGCTTTCTTCAAATAAGCCTGTTGTGCTTCTTTAAAAAAAAGAATCGCTTATTTTACTTCATACTTGCACACGCAGACATACACACTAGCAAACCCTGCACAGACACACATACCTATTAACATCTATTGTCACTATTCCACATTCTATGGATATAGTTGGCTTCCATAGTAGTATTCTCCTTCCGAAACTTGCCCCGAAAGAGGCAGTAACATCTGGCAGATCATGAAATCAATTTGCTTAAGTAATGCCCATAAAACTGTCATCCCGGCATGAACAACAGACGCTGGCAATCTCAGATCTCCTCATTAAAATCCTGAGATGTCCTGCTTGCTCCCAGAAAACTGATGTCCTTAATAATGTGTATGCTTGCATTCTATGTAACCAAGATATACATGTGACAAGGGTTAACTACTGTGATTGTAGCCTGGAGCTGTTTCTCAAGCATATAGAGAGAGGAAACAACAGTGCTCTTTTCGGAATTATATATACAAATTAAAAACAAAGTAACAAACCAAAACCCTTTTGTTATGATACCAGTTGAAATTGGACATGGCAGTTTTAACTGGATTTAGGCCTCACAAAGCTGTCATGACTGGTCTCAGAGGTGCATTAAGATGCTAAAATACTCATTCTGAAATTATCCTCGTTTCCTGAATCTAGCTGGCTGTGGTGCCCTCTGCCACTTCCAGATTCTGTGTCAGAGTCACTCATTTCTGCATCTGAAAAGTAGCCGTCTGTCTCATTGTCAAAAGGATGCAAGATAACCTTTGATCTTTCATTTTCCGGAGGTCCATGAAGCATTTCAGGCGTCTTGTTCTGTGATCTTTGAGTCCCTTTGCCTTCTTTCGGTAATTTGAACCTCACCACTGTTTTCAGACTACCTACTGAATCAGGCACTTGAACCAGAGCGTTGGGATCTGTTGGGGTGTATTTCATGACATCCTCATCATGGTTTAGGTTATTTATGAGACTTGGGGAGGCTTGAGAATCATTTGCTTTTGGAAGAGGAAGTACAAGATGAGAAGAGCCCTTCTTAAATGTCTTTTTCACTTCACATGCCCCTTTGCGCTCTGAGTATAGTTTGTCCATACTTTTCTCTGCCTTGCCATTTCTTAAATCATGAGATAAAGATTTTGTGGTGCTATTTGCTAAATAACTGCTGTTAGTCCATTTATTTGAATCCTCTTCTTGATGTATTTTAAAGAGGGCATTTAAGCCATTTCTTGCTGTTTTTTTCTTAGTGTGTGTTCGATGTTTACTTTTAGTTTTCTTAGCTGTGTCACTCTGTTTCAATGGGGACTTCAAGGAATGAGCCATCATGAAACTTAATAAGGTCTCTTCATCTTGTAAAAGTTCCTCGGAAAGGCCTGGAGTGCTGTTTTCATCATGGCCGTTGTTCAAGGACCACCCACTCATTGCCATGTTCTCTGTGGTGATCTGTACAGATTGAGCCAACCAGCTGTTGAAGAAGGTCCCGGCAATGGGAAAGGAAGTTGACAAGCCTATTGGAAGAATGGGTAGAAACATAGAATGTGTTACGATCAAGTCATTTTTTTTTTTTTACAACTCATTATGAATTCAAGCACGGTCTAATAATTAGATTGCAAGAAATCAGTTCAACAATGAAAGAATATCTGAATCACAGGCAGTAACTACTTTGTGAACAGCCACCGTCACAGCCATGGTCATTCTATTTTCTGAATGTAATTTTCCTTTTGCCTTGTTTAGTGATTATTTGAAGTTGCAACAGCACTGAAAAAAAGTGAGTTATGACCATTTTGTAATGGTCCTCCACGGACACGTGATCAAAATTCAGATGCCTGGCAACTGACTCATATTTATGACGGCTGCAGCGTCCTGGGGTCACATGACCAACTTTTGCAACTTTCTGACAAGCAAAGTCAATGGGGAAGCCCAATTCACCATACAACCGTGTCACTAACTTAATAACTGCAGTGATTCAGTTAACAACAATGGCAAGAAATGTTGTAAAATGGGGCAAAATTCACTTAACAAATGTCTCATTTAGCAACAGAAGTTTTGGGCTCCATTGTGCTCATAAGTCGAGGACTACCTATAATGCCCTTTCCAGTGTTATATTCTTACCTTAATAATATCTAATGCATCCTTTTTTGATATTGTTTTTTAACCATGAATATATGAGAGAGAAATTGCCTGCATGAAGATTAATTAGAAGGCTGGAATACATAGAAGTTTAGGCCACAAGAGATTTGTTAGTTTTTAAGTCACAACAAAACTCCAATAGGCTTCCTGCTCTTGAGAGATGGAAACCTCTGAATAGCAGTTTTGGATGAATCAAATTATATGTGAGAATGAAAGGATATTTCAAATAAACAAGCTATTTCACTTACAGGGCAACGATAGGGAACAGGCAATTCTTCTGGCCGAAAGTATCCCATGAATTGGACACCCTGCCAGAAAAAGAGCACTTTCCACATGGGCCGCTTGCTTTACTTCAGATAGTAGGTAGACAGACACCTGAAGATAAAGAAGATCTAAAGATCTAAAGAAGATCTAAAGATGATCTTGGGGGCTTCTTATGATGCTTTGAAGAACAGGTCTCAAACTGTGGAAGGTTTTAAAGATAACCATAAAGATACACGAGGAGCCACTGTAATAGTTATGAAATGCTCGTGCAGTACCTGGGCTCTATTCATAATCTGGCAGATCGTTTTAATTTGCCAGTTTCCAAACTGCTGCTGGAATTCTGTGCATTTCCACACACTAATCTGGAGGCTAGAGAGCGTGGATCAATATGAACATGCTGTTTCTCTAAACCAGGGCTGTGAAACTCCCGGCCCGCGGGCCAGACGCATCACACGCTGGCCATGCCCACGGGGAAAGAAGTCCCAATATGTCATGTGATGCCGCCAGGACGATGCGAGTTTGACACCCCTGCTCTAAACCATCCACAGCAACAGATCTGGCATGGTTGCTTATTGCTTGATTCCTGATTGCTTATTTGAACCCTATGACAATCATTAAGTGTTGTACCTCATGATTCTTGACAAATGTATCTTTTCTTTTATGGACACTGAGAGCATAGGCACCACAGACAAATTTCTTGTGTGTCCAATCACACTTGGCCAATAAAGAATTCTATTCTGTGATGAGGTTCTCCATCAGTGGACATCAGAACAGAATTGGAGATCCCCTCTACCTTACATGTCTCAAAGTAAAGCTACCCTTTCTTTCTGTGTAACAGTCTTTTCGAGCAGTGGTTTACATACAGCATCAAGATTTGGACTGAGGTCATAAGACACACTCTCCACCCATACATCATTCATTGTATGCAGGGTGAGTTTACATCCCACTGCTTGCTTTGTTATTCTCCTCCTCTTTTTTAGGACTTTGGGAATATTTTCACTCTACCCTCACTTCTCCAAGAGTATGGAAGCCAATGCTTTCTACAGCTACACTTTCCCATTGCTTTCATCAGTGAGAAAGCTGAAGAGGGAGTGAAATCTAGAAAATGGAATTTCTCATTAAGATAGCCCCTGCATTTTGCAGCAGTACCTCCCTGGAGCCAGGCTTGCCTTCAGCCCTTCTCAATGGGTAAAACTGTTTCCAAGGGGTCATATGCTCCCAGAGAAGTACTCCTTAATATGGATTAGGGTCAGCGGATGGGGTTTTGCAAGGGAAACAATGTTCTGGTCCCTGTTACCATCATCTGTCACCCTCTCACAACAATCCAATCCCATATTAAGGAGCAACCCAGTTCTGTTTAAAGTCATGGGCAACTGCATCCAGAATTAGACTATTACCCCAGATAGATGAACCATAATCTAATAGTATCTCCACCACCGAAAAGCCTATTGGTGCCTGTGCAGCCTTTTCTCAATCACCAATGGATGCTGCTTCTCAACGTAATATTCTCAAAAGAGAAACAGAGTTGTATTATACCTAAAGAACGGACGATGCCATTAAAGAAAATAATGGAAAAAAGGATAACGTTCTATAGCATTTCAGCATACATATCTCCCATGGATTCTACTATAACGGTGGTCAGTGAAATCTGGAATCAAGTATCTCTACATAATGATTCTAATCCCTAAATTGAGAGTCTGTTCAAAACAACATCATGTGTAAGTGCAAGGAGAGTTGTTGATAAAATCAAAATAATTTTCAATTCCTGGTCCTTCTCTAGCATCAGCCATTCAGTTACACACCAGTATAAAGGAGCACACTGTGCATATTTTTACCAAATGGATGCTGCTGAGCTGGAGAGAGGGAACTTGGATATTCATAAAAGGTCCGTAACAGTAAATGTGGCCAATCTGAACCACATTTACAGTGGTTTGCCCTTTCCATCAGCCCCACAAAATCATGCCTGTTCTTCCCATGCACCATGTTCTTTTCTCTGGATATACGTGCTCCAAAATCAACACAGCTTGATTTTGCAGAAGTAGAAAATAAAATGCAGAAAATAAAAGCAGACGTCCACTGCTTTTATTTTCTAAGGTTCCAAGATGGGCTATGTGGAATCCAGAGACATTGTTTAGAAGAAAAGATAACACAATATAAAAAGAAAGCAAATAAAAATGAAGTCAAGTAGTGCAGAGAGTCTGGCAAGTGCAAGAGACAAGTCCCCTAGCGCACCGATGCCTGCATACCATGAAGTCTATCCCAGCGTAGCAGCAACTGTGATGGTTTTTGTGTCACAACCTAAATGACCCAATTAAACAGCTGCATCCAAGAATATCTATAGTGGAACAGCCATTATATACTTGAGCACTCTGCCCAGAGGAATGCCACCTGCAGTTTGCAAAATATTATGTCCTATATATTTGACACAAACTAGTATGAATACAAAGGAAAAAACGCAACTCCTGTTTTTCAAAATTTACCCTGTACAGCTAAAATGAATGTGTGTCAAAGGAAAGAAAAGAATAGAATAGAATAGAATTCTTTATTGGCCAAGTGTGACTGGACACATAAGGAATTTGTCTTGGTGCATATGCTCCCAGTGTATATAAAAGAAAAGATAAATTCATCAAGAATCATAAGGTACATAAGGTGAAATGAATATACTTAAACATTTATTTCTCAGAAAATATTTTGAGTATTTATAATCATCTAAAAGCTTCATAGGTTTCAAATGTATATTTTGAAGTTCAACTTACCCAGCTGTCCCAGTACTAACTCATTCCCTGATTTTCTCTTTTCTTTCTTCTCAGGACTGCTTTTCCTATCATCTCTTCCTTTTCTTTTTGGGTCACTTCTCCTTCCTTTTGTTCTCTTTTCCGCTTGCTCTGTTCAAATTAAAAACAGAATGAATCAATAACACAATAAAGGTCTAGGTGCCATCAAGTTGGTGCTGGCTTAGTGACCACACAGATCTTGCCCGTGAATCTGTCCCTAACCTGGCAGCACAAGGAACAGCACAGTAAGATACATTAAAAAAACCAACATCAGCCACAGGGAGACTTCATAACCTGAGAAGCCACTGCTTATTTTATTCATTTAGAACACTGGCTTCTTTCATGTTCTTGAAATTTTGGGCTTAAACAGCCTAGAACTTTGTCGTCTTCGAACAGACCTAAATGTAGTCCATAAAATCATCTACCACAATGTTCTACCTGTCAATGATTACTTCTGCTTCAACCACAACAATACACGAGCAAACAATCGTTTCAAACTTAATG
>JANHGD010001730.1:438122-450064 GCA_027560375.1 Imantodes cenchoa
ACAGACTCAATAATTCCTCTGTAGAACTGTATCAGCAGCTCCTTGGGCAGTTTGAGCTTTCTGAGTTGGCGCAGAAAGAAAGAATGCACACAGACAACATAGTTCAATAGAGGGAGAGGTGAGCTTGTCCCTGGCAGTAGCTCTCCTACATTTCTTTACTATTGACCATTTTTATAGAGATTAATAATCATTGAAATGCAATCCTCTTCAGGGGAAAAATTCTCTGCTCTTCATCCTCTACCCTCTTGGGCAATTTTCTTATGTATCATGTTTTCCATGTTTTCGGCAATTAACCATTTTGGAAATAAATTTTCCTAATATTTTTATAAATAATAGTTTCTTCAAATAATCTTATTGGAAGAAGAGAACATTTTTAACAGAGAATAAATCCAGCCAATATGCTATTTCTAATATATTATAGTCACATGATAAATCTTGGAGCCATAATGTAGTTTGCAGGTGGATCTGAAATGAAAGCATTAAGAAATGGAATGTATTAAGAGTCAAGAGTAGACTACAAACTAATTGCCTGATTTGAATGCAGGCTACCCTTTGTATTGCATGGGATATGGTCCACCAAATCTCTAGTCTTAACGACTCAGAGTCATCCTGGATCAGAGCTAAAGTCAATTTATTCAACAATCTGTTCTTTCAGTAGTCAACTTACTTATGGAAGATTGATAAGCAGAGGCTCAATAACATTTTTATGTCCTCAGCACAGTCAATTGGAAGCATATTATTTCTAATACTGGTGGGAGCAATATACCATCATGACAAACAATTGTAGATAGCCTTATCCTGCAGTAGTCCTCTCCATTGAGAATAAATATTCAAAAACCCAAAAGGTATTGATATTAATTGCCCCCATTTAGTCTGGTGGAACTTGGATAAATCAATGTCTTTAACCATTATATAGCTTATTAGATATAAGATGTTTTATTCTGATTATGTAATATCAGGCCAGTAAGTCTGTGAGTGTAGCCATAATTTATCTGCTAATGTTTATAAGCATGGCTGAAGGAACAAACTAAGAAAAATAAGACTGGTTAACAAAATATGTTTTTTTTTTTCTTCCAGATATTTCAGACTTGAGTATGGAGATGTATGAGATCCTTGGAAAAGTGGGAGAGGGAAGTTACGGAACGGTAATGAAATGTAAACACAAGGAAACAGGACATATAGTTGCCATTAAGATATTTTATGAAAAAACAGAAAAATCTGTCAACAAAATTGCAATGAGAGAGATAAAATTCCTGAAGGTTTGCTTCTTTTATTCTTTTGAAAATCAGTATTTTTAATAGAGGCCTGTACAACTTGTAGGGGGAAAAGAGCGACATTGATACCGTAAATGAAAAATAATCACAGCATGCAAAGAAATACCAATCAGTTGTTCACCAGCTAGCAGAGCTGTGGCAGTGCTAGAGCTGGCAGTGAGTCCTGGAGGCATAGAAAGTATTTGGCAGGGCATCTTTGCACTGCCAGTGACAGTTTATTTGTTGACTTTTTAAAAAAAATGCTGGTGGGCCACATGATGTGTGAGGTGTTTTTATATTAAATTTTTGATTTATAACCTAGTAAATACATATTCTTAACTGCCTCTTACCACTTCGGGTGTCGAAGATACAAAATTCGGATTCTTGAACTTCTGGCAGCCTCAACCATTGTTATTTGATGCTGTTGTAGTGTGTGTCTGATGTTGTCTCTCTATCTTCTGGGTCTGCTTGGTGTTCTTTGGCCTTCTCCTCTTTTTGTATATGCCTTGTATGGTATAGAATCCCAAGACATTCTTTTCAGGTGAACAAACCACTTAACTTGCTGTCTTTGTAATTTAAGATAGGTTCTCTTCCAGTTCTTTCTCTTATGATCTCAATTTTGATTTTATCTCTTCTGGTCACTCCACTACTTTCCTCAAACATCTCATTTCCTTGGTGACTAACTTTCACTCATGCTTTATTGCAAATGTCCATGTCTGGCACTGGTAACATAGGGTGAGAATGAATATAATTACATATTAGTATAAGTAAAGAGATTATGTTTATGCCAGACTTATTTTTGTGTAAGCTTTTTAAAATTAGCATACAGTTTTTTTAAAAGAACTTAACACTCACCTGAATGTTCCAAAGAAATTAATTACATTTATTGCTGTATGCATTTCTTATATTATCTGTAGAACCAAGGGCTGACTTATTCAGAGTTGGCAGTATTTCTTTGCTTTACAGATTTAGATTTTTAAAATATGTGCTTAAATATTTTGAAAAATATATTTTTCAGTGAGATTGTTTCAGTGAACGTTGAAGTTATCCCAGCTTAGCTCTGCTGTCTATCCCAGTGGAAGATTCCTCTTGGAAAAACTATTTAAAGTTATCTGGCTGCAGCTACTTCACATCTTCATGTGGCTGCAGCAAGATATGGTTATGTTATGTTTTATTTTCAGTCGATAATAAACAACAATTAGAAATACAGCAACTATATATTAATTATATAGTATTTAATGATAGAATTATTTTTATTATCCCTCAGTTTCCGAAGTTTTGTTTCTGTGTAGTAAACACAGGTGTTCCTTTCATACCCTCATGCTGTTTAACTTCTATATAAATCTGTTAGATGAGGTGATCTGGGATTTGAATGTGGATATTATTGGTATCCTGATTTTGTCCAACTACATTCCTCCCTTTTATTGGAGTTATATGCTGTTACGGAGGTAGGGGACTACTGACTGGATAATCGAATGACCGAGACATGAAATTACTCCTGATAAATTGGAGGCTGGATAGAATTGGAGTTCTCAGATCTGGACATTTGAAAAATAGCTAACTTAGCTAAGATTACACTTTTGAAGATGTCAATAGTTTTAGGCTATTTTTTCATCAGTTTTTTGTCATTGAAAAATCAAATGACTTTGATGATCTGGAGCTGCTTAACCAAGTATATCTATTTTTAGTCAGGGATAGAATATTCATTTGTTCCCTTATGGAAGCTATATGTTAGGAAGAGATAAAGAGATTTTCAGATGTGATAGCTGAGTTATGAAATGACTCCTTTAATGGGCTTTTCATGCTACATAGTGATTTATTTCAAAAACATATTAAGATATAATTATGTAAACTTTGACATCAATATAATTTTATGTTCTATAGAAGTGTTAATTTTATAGTGATTTTCTAAAATTGCTATTATTATTGTATAGTTTTCCTGATTCAATCTATCACATAGGTGGGCCAGAAATATGTTAATAGGGGTAGTCCTCTACTTACAACCATAATTGAGTTCAAAATTTCTATTTCTAAGCAAGGCAGTTAAGTGAATTGTGCCCCATTTTACTTTTTAGCCATGGTTGTTAAGAGAATCACTGCAGCTGTTAAGTAAATCATGTGATTGTTCAGCAAATTTGTTTCCCCCACTGACTTTGTTTGTTGGAGGTCAGCTGGGAAGATTACAAATGGTGATCACAGGACCCCCGGAACAGTGCAACTATAAAAAAAATACATGCCAATTGTCAAGCAGCTAAATTTTGAACCATGGGGGTGCTGCAGTGTCATAAGTGTGAAAAAACCCAATCGTAAGTCATTTTTTCCAGTGCCATTGTAACTTTGAACAGTCACTAAAAGAATTGCAGTAAGTCAAAGACTACCTGTAAATACTGTAACAATTTATAGGCTGCTTGGCTCCCAATAACTATGGGAGGTTTTACAATTCAGTAAAGTGACGGATGATGATCCTCCCCACCTCCCCCTGGCTTGGCTTTCTTTGTGGGAAGATTCTTAAATTCAGAATTGGCTTTTGTGGGATAAATTCCTCAAACATTGTAATGTAGTTGAAGCGAAGTTTTTAGTTATTCTTTCATAGATTATACTGTAAATGCTGATTTCCTAGTTAACAGTAGTGTTTGTGATACTTTTACTAAATTACTTAATAAAACATATAAAATATATTGGTTTAAATTAATTATTATAAAAAAGTAAGATGAACAGTAGTATTAAAAAACGTTGAGGATGGTGTTGAGCACACACAATATTCTTCATTTGCTCTTTTGTTAACAGCAATTTCGTCATGAAAACTTGGTCAATCTGATTGAAGTCTTCAGACAAAAAAAGAAAATTCATTTAGTGTTTGAATTTATTGACCACACAGTTTTAGATGAGCTGCAACACTATTCTCATGGACTGGATAGTAGAAGACTTAAGAGGTATCTTTATCAGATTCTTCGAGCAATTGACTACCTCCACAGCAACAATGTAAGTACTTTACAAAAATATTGTAGGTACTGTACAGCTTGACTACTGCAATGCACTCTATATTTAGCTGCCCTTGAAGATCACCTAGAAGCTTCAACAGGTCCAGAACCACAGCAGCACGAGCAGTGATGGGCCTACCTAAGTATGCCCACAACACTTCTCTGGTTTGCAACCTGCACTGATTGCCATTTAGCCTTTGGGTGCAATTCAAGGTGCTGCTAATTTCCTAATATGCCCTTCAGTGACGTAAGACCTGGTTAATTGAAAGCTGCTTGTCTCCCACAGTACCTGCCAGGCTGATTCAAACTGGCAGAGATGGTGTTCTCTGGCTTTCTTCAATTAAACAATGGCATCTTTTGGGATTCTGGAAGTGGACTTTTGCTGTAGCAGCACTTGTTATGTCAATTTGGTATAATAGCAAACCACTCCCATACTTCCTCTTATTCTTCCTTTTACTGGACTTACAGCACAAACCCATTAGCTTTAAAAAAATTCTGTTTGAGATTAAAATTTCCAGCGTCATTCATATAGATCAGGGCTGTCAAACTCCCGGCCCATGGGCCAGATGCATCACACACTGGCCATGCCCACGTCCGGTTTAGTGAAGGGGAAAAAGTTCGGGTATGTCACGTGATGCTGCCGTGACGATGTAAATTTGACACCCCTGATATAAGTCTTTTAAAATTCTGTGTAGAAAATCCAACAAGGCAGCAAACATCCTTGAGTCACAGATTTCTTTCATCTGAGCTCTTTAATTAATATTTGCTTTTCTATCCATCTTGTCCCAAACATTTAATTCTTGAACAAAGGGATAATTCCCTTTTTTTCAAGATAGGCTTACAGGAAATTAAATTCCTAATTAACAGTTATGTTATTGCTCCTTCCAGTGTATTAAAACAAAAGCTATAATTAAAAACCAAACATTATTTCAAATATGCTTGGTTCCACTAACATAAAAAGTCTATGTTTAAATAAAATGGAATCTAGTGTTCCCAAACTGATAATAAGCAGTCTTGTTGAACTTTGAAAATAATTAAATGGGTGTCATATTAAGATCTCAGTATGTAACTTGCTTTTCAATCCTTTCTACTATTGCTTGAATAAGACTAATACTACTGATAATATAGATAGGCTTTAGTTTTAAGCTTGTCCTTAGCTCAACTAATTAACCTAGATTTTTTTTCTACGTCCCAAAAGATAATTGAAGTTATTATTTTATTCTTAGTTGTTTAACAGTCTGAATTTGTATTCTTGTTATATTTATTGAACTAGTTAGCTTTTAATATTCTGTTTTCAAACAACATATTTTTGTTCTTAAACCAGATTCTACATTATTCTTCTGCTAGGTCATTCACCGTGATATTAAACCTGAAAACATTTTGGTTTCACAAACTGGAATAACCAAGCTTTGTGATTTTGGATTTGCTCGGACTTTAGCAGCCCCAGGTGATATTTATACTGATTATGTAGCTACAAGGTGGTACAGAGCTCCAGAGCTGGTATTAAGAGATACAACATATGGGAAGTAGGTATTTAAAAAATAATAATACATATGGCTGTTCAATATGTATCATTAATTATTTTTAATTAAAGTACAGCCACACAAAATATTCCAAAAACAAAAAAATCTATAAACTTACTTGTGGTGAATAATAGCAAAGGAACGTTAGAGGGCGCCCTGATACATTTATATACTGTAGTTCCTGTTTTGATTTTCTTGATTCAGACTCAACTCCTAGTTAACTTCTGGAAACAGCCCCGTACTTTTCTTTGTACAGTAACAATATGGGATGGTTTGCCTTTGCTTATTCTGAATTCTTGTTTGTTTGTTTGTTTGTTTGTTTTTCATTCTAGTCTGTAACTCTGGTATTCCCTAGAGGCTCCCATTCAAATACTAATCACGCCCAACCCTGCCTAATTTCCCAGGTCAGCCAGGGGCTGTTGCTACATGCTGAAGAGTTTCTTTTTTCTCTTCTTTTTTTTTCTTTTCTTTTTTCTTTTCTTTTTTCTTTTTTTCTTTTTTCTTTTCTTTTTTCTTTTCTCTTTATTCTTTTCTTTTTTTCTTTTTTTTGATAAAGTCTAAAAAATATTCAGTCTCAGCAATTTGCAGAATATCATAGACATAATCTACAGTTTGAAGAGAGCTATAAATGTTGCGTAAATCCTTGATTACAAAAGCACAAGCAAAACAAGTCCAAAAACTTAAGCTGAGGAGATTTGGGGTACAGTAGGTTCTGCCAAATGGATGTACACATATAGTTTGGTCAATATGAAACATTATACAAAAAAAAAATATTCCTTTTGCAGTCGGTCTTATGATTATATGAGTATTATGATAGGAATGCTGCCAAACTCTGGTTCTAAAGCAGCTGTGTGAATTTGGTGAACTTCCTTTCATGGCAAGATTTGTAATAAAGAAATTAATTTGTTTTAGAACATTTATATGACAAGAAGTAAACATTTGTAAGTTTAGTCTTTGGATTGTTGAGCACTTTGTTCATTTCCTGATCTTAGACCTGTGGACATCTGGGCTTTAGGTTGTATGATTATCGAGATGGCCACTGGCAACCCCTATCTACCCAGCAGCTCTGACCTAGATCTACTTCATAAAATTGTGACCAAAGTTGGTAAGTGCTGTTCTTAATGTTACTCACAGAGAAGTAATATGGTGCAAATTTATTGGTCCAGAATAAATGCATTTAACCCTATACATCTTTCTGTTCAGCCTTTCAAATTTCTATAAAAGTTTCATTAAGGAGAATAGACGAATCATATTCTTTATCTGATGAATAAAATCACTTTCAGTAAAAATTTTACTTGAAAAGTTCTCCTTGGCTTCAAAATGTCTCCATATTTTCTTATGATGTATAAAATAGAAAATAGTGTGAAGCAAAATAGCTTCAGTTCTTCCAGTTCTTGAATTTCTGAACCACTTTGCTCCTTGCAGCTTTCTCTTTTCTGCCACCCTCATATAAAAGAGATAAACAGTTCTAGATCCGGTCTTATTATTGATGCTATCTTACTTGCTTGATTTCAAATACAGATTTGATTTGTACCTACCTCTCATCTCTTAACCTCTCCAAAGCCATATTGGAACATGTTGATTCCATGTTTAAATACTTCTTCCTGTATTTGTAATTTCAATGCAAATTATCTCCAAGTTTACTCCAAAAGCCAGAAGCAAATGCTTTCTAGAAATGTATATATAAAATCATTTTAAGATACATAATTTATTAATTGTAGAACTGACCTAAGTATATACGTTATCTGTTTATTTCTTCCTTTCCTTTTTATGTTATATATTCTACCAATTTTTACAATGTATGCTCTTTGGGGCAGGGATGTATACACATACAGATTATACACCTAGAACTGACAATTGGGAGGATGGATTATTTATTCAATATTATAGGGCCTGACATCACTTAGTGATGTGAAAATGCAAATATCATTTGATACCAAACAGAAGAATTTAAATGATGACATCATGCAATTGAGATGAATTACATTGCTTATTTGCGTAAAGAGTGTCATTATTAATCATCAGATTTTTTATTTATTTTGCATGTACTAAACACAAGCTGCCAGTTTCCTTCAAAGCTACTTTTCTGCCGGAGGCCTAATCAGATTTCGAAATCTAGGTGTGTTACTCTCCTTCCAGAGTTCTGGAAGTGTTACCTGTAACACTGCATGGTTTAGGTTCCTCTCTCCCTCCCTTTCCATGTTTTTTCCGTGGGAAAATTTAAAGAAATGAAAGTCTTCAGCTTTTCACCTTATTTAACTTCAAGATGAGAGAATTTGCATTTACTTGTAGATGTAGCCAACAGGTTGTCTTACAGTTACCTTACGATAGGTAATGTTAGTTTGTGTTCTTGCCTAACTAATTTTCAGAAATTGCACTATTTGAGGTACCCATTATTGTACTTCTACTGTATGTGTACAATCTGTAGGACTTTAAATAATTACTAAATACTCATTATAATGAAATAAATCCAAGGTCTTAGACAGGGGAATTTATTCCTATTACACTACAGAGAGCCCTCAACTGAAAATGACAATTGGATCTGAAATTTCCATCACTACATGAGGTTGTCTTAAAGTGCAACTGCACTGCTGAGTGATGGCAATGCCTGCAGTCCCGGTTGCCATCGTAAACTGAGTTCCAAGCGAGTTATGCAAGGCAACTGATAACAGTTTCCTACAACCAAAGTCAGTGCAGAAGCTGGCAGGAAGTTGCAAATCCCAGGACGTCAGGCAGCTAAGTGACTGCTGCTGGATGGAGGAGGGAGGGATAGAGTGGCCCAGAGGTTCAGCTTCAGCTAGGGAGTGTACAAGTGTGTGAGAAAAGTGTGGATAGGGGGAGGGTGTGTGAGAACCTAGTGAGGATCGTGAAGAGTATGCAGGGTGTGATTAGAGCCGAGGAGGGTATGTGAGGGTGCAGTGCGGGTCAGTAAGGGTGTGAGGGTTTTATAATTGGTTCTGGCACGATGAGTACTCATACCTTTGGACTATGAGTACTGTTTGGCTAACCAGCATTCCCCACATACCTGACAGTGTCTGCTGACATTTGTTCCAATTCCTGACCAGCAGAACCTATCTAGTATTCAGTAGATACGTCTTTGTATACATTGTCATTTCCTGCCAAAATGTATTTAAAGAAGTGTTTTCCACCATATCAATATCCCATGGGAGATCTCCAGTATTCAGGGGCTCTCTAGTTTTATCTGCCTCCTTATTTCTTTTTTTCTTTTCTTTTGGAGGCTTACACATTCTTTCCCACTCAAATCGGGATGAGAAGGGAAAACATAAATTGCTTTTGAAACTTCATTTTCCTTTTACATGCTTGTGCCTCAGTAGTTATTCTTACCCCTTCCTCTGAAGATATGTCTAGCCGGGAAAATCTGTTCATATTAGCTGTCAATGGGGCAGTTTAGTACTAGCACAACCACAGCTACCATAGTTTTTATTTCATCTTTAACTTGTATATTTGCTCTACATTGTAGTACAAGTCTAGTATGGCCATAAACACTTTTAAAGTGCTCTTTGTCCATTCTTGGTACTTTCTTGACCAAATAAGGACAAATCATTCATTTGCTTCCTAAACCTGCAACTGGGTTTCCATTAATCTTAACTCACATTGTTATTTCTTATTCTCTGGATGCTTGCAACATGGCTGAGAAAGATCCCTTTCCTTGACAGATTTGACAATCCTGAACTAAGTGCCCCATCTTGCCACATTTATAACAGGACCTATTTTCTCTTTGGTTTGTTCATCTTCCCTTTTCCCTGCATACCTCCTTTTTCAGTCTCCTTTTTTCTTTTTTCCAGCCTCTTCATGCCCCCTTCTGGCTTCCTCAGTTTTTCTGACTGCAAGATAATCTTCAGCTAAGGAGGCTGCCATTGTTTCTGTGTCTGAGTGACACTCTTGCACCCAAAATCAGTCAGGACCAGGCAGGATCTGTGGGAATTATTCCAAAATACTTTCATCCGTACTATGTATATCTGGCTGTAATCATTTTCTAGCTAAGTCTCCCAGTCTTGCCTAGAGTTCTCTCACTCCTTCCTGTTCCAGTTATATTCACGGAATCTTTGCATATTTTGTGACTTCATAATAGTAGAGGATCACCTCTTTTACTTTATTGTAATCCACCATCTCCTCCTATGGCCATTTACATGACATTATTGCACATTCAGACATAATTAAAAATGCCTCTGTGTTTCTATCACACACTTATGTATAGATGGATTTTTATATACCTAACATACCCTTCTAAGGGTAGAGCTACCCAGTGGTGGAGCTTCTCCTACAGTGACTTCTGTTTTCTTGAGGAGGGAAAGAAGGTGCCTGTGCTCCTTCCTTTGAACTTTTCTTTCTTCCTTCTTTCTTTTTTAAGGCAATCTCTACATTTAGCCTCTTGCCATTTTGTTTCCTTTTCTTCTTAAGAGATGGCTCTGTTTGCTGTTGATGTAATATCTTCTTCATTTTACTGGTGCATGACTCTGCTGGGCTGAATTTGCTATAACTCTCTGCCTCATATGCTTCCACTGTTGGATTTGGATCTGTGTGTTCCTCAGTAACCATCTCTGCCTTTTTTTTCTTTCTTTTTTCCTGTATCTGCTGCCCCCTTGATGTGTCCCTGACTTGAGGGCATGCTTGTGATCTCAGGGTACTAGGAATTATATACGAAGAATTATGTAGCAAGTACTGGTCGCATTGCTTCACCTCCTTCTTCATGCACTTATTTGAATATCTGAAGTATTATCTGCATGCTTGGAGCATGATATTGTGATCTCTCATGAGGAGTTCTTTCTGATGATGACGACATGCCACAGCATAGAATAAAAATGTTACATAATCTTTATTGCACTAAACACTTTACTCAGCAATAGGCTGTTACCCTGGCTGTTACGCTAACTCTATCCTCCTACTCTGACAAGTTGGCTTAGCACATAAACAGGTGGGGCTCAGTCCTTACAACAGCTAAAAGTCTTAAACTTTGTAAAGTAACA
Organism: Imantodes cenchoa; assembly: GCA_027560375.1. NCBI lineage: Eukaryota > Metazoa > Chordata > Lepidosauria > Squamata > Dipsadidae > Imantodes > Imantodes cenchoa. Next base: position 448,868 of record JANHGD010001730.1, read on the forward strand.
TCCAAGCTTTGCCTCTTTCCAACATTTTTTGCATTCGTTGGGGTTTATATGCATGGTCCTTAGCATGGCTTTTCCGATTAGAGCCCACAGGGTTGGCCTGCTAACGGTCCCGTCAGCCAAATAATGTTGGCTGGCGGGCCCACGGGTGAGGGCCTACTCTGTGGCGGCACCACAGAGTAACAAGCTCCCCCAGGAGATCTGCGTCATTCCCACTCTGCTAGCCTTCAGGAAGGCATTAAAAATGTGGTTGTTCCGACAGGCCTGGGACCAGTGATCTTATTATAACATCAGGAAACACTGGGCCCTGGGGTGAATGAATTCTAGTTAAGGGTTTTTAAAATATTTATTATATCTTAATGCTTTCTATGTTTTTTTAATGTTTTAATACCATTATTGTATCTAATATTTGTTGTGAGCCGCCCTGAGTCCTCAGGGAATGGGCGCCATACAAATTTTAATAAACTAAACTAAAAAACTAAACTAAACTAAACTAATAATGTTCAAAAAATTTGCGATCCATTCAGTTTCTAATGTGCGTAAGAATTACAGGTAGTCCACAACCTATAACAGTTCATTTAGTGACTGCTCAAAGTTACAATGGTGCTGGGGGGAAAAAAGGGACCTATAACCATTTCTCACCCTTAGGATCGTTGCAGCATCCCCATGGTCAGGTAATCAAAATTCAGGTGCTTGGCAATTGACTCGTGTTTATGATGGTTTTCAGGGTCTCCGGGGATCATGTGACCCCCTTTTGTGACTTTAACAGAAGTGTTTAACAGAGTTGGAAGGGACCTTGTAGGTCATCTAGCCCAATGGGGTCGCCTTCTTCCGCATACTTCCCTACGACCGGTGAGAGTCCCGTCGGCCAAACAGTGTAGACTGGCGGGACCGCGAGGAAGAGATTCGAACAATCCCCACCCTCCTGGCCTTCAGGAAGGCCATAAAAACTTGGCTATTCAAGTAGGCTTGGGGCCAATGAGATTATCAAGACCTACTTGTGGTTGCCCATGAATGAATAAATTAGGATGAATGTTGTAAATGAGGGGGGGGTTAGATGGTTCTTTTTATGTACTGTAATGAGGCTGTTTAAATTTTTTTATTGAAGTTGTTGTTATATTGTAGTGTTTTTATCAGTGTTGTGAGCTGCCCAGAGTCCCTGCGGAGTTGGGCGGCATATAAGCACTTTAAATAAATAAA
>JANHGD010001730.1:477038-490509 GCA_027560375.1 Imantodes cenchoa
CTTTCCACAATTTTATTGCTTGTCAGTACTGGAAAGAGAAGTATTAGGTTTCTCTCTCATCATAGCCGCTCCATGAAGCTAACCATTAGATCTTACCAACTTCACTTGTTAAAGCTATTTTGGAGAGAAAGCTAGCCTTTTATATGGTTATTCAAACTAGGAAAATTGGGTATATTTGGGTATTTTACAATTTGAATAAAAGTGCAATATTAGAAGCATGCGATTGGAATTCAGTGTTGTTGAAGTAAAAGAATAACTTGTTTATCTACTGCACCTATAAAAAGCCCCACTCAAGCCATTGTTAAATCATATTTCATTTTGGATGCACATATCTGTTGCCTGTTTGTTCTCTGAACAATGTAATGCAAACTTGCCTGGTGCCTTTGGTGTTAAAAATAGGTGATGATGCAGTTAGGATAATTATGGTGGGTCTGAATATAGTTTGCATTCTTACATAACAAAATGTTCTAACCCAGAGCCTTTATTAAAAGGGAGGAGTGGAATGATACACTCTGGCAACCAGGAATTATGTATATATCACGGTTCTGTTTCCATAGACTAGATCAGGAATATAGCTTCACTGTTTGAGTTGAAACCATCTGCAGTCAAGTATCATGAAATGTGATACTTTTGTTGCCTAGATTCAGTGATGGGTTACCACACTGCAGACATTTGTGCAATTAGAGAGAAAGTGTGTGTGTAATAATGTAGGCCCCTTTGTCCCACCAATCTGCACCTCAATTTTACTGAATGATAAAAATAGCATTCAAATGTTTTAAGTAAACAACAAACTACATGAAGAAACACTGCAGTTCTACAAGAATTCATCAAACCACTCAGTATGGTAAACTGCTATTATTTCCATGATGGGTATAGTGGTTAAAATATCAGGCTAGCGATTGGGAGACTGGGAATTCTAGCCCTGCCTTGGGCACAAAGCCAACTGGATAACCTTGGGCCAGTCGCTCTCAGTCCTGCTGAGGGGCAATGCTAAGCCCCTTCTGAAAAACCTTGTCAAGAAAACTGCAGGGACTTCTTCAGTCTCCAGGAGTCAAGAATGACTCAAAGACACACACACACACACACATGCACAAAGATAAAAAAGGATTTCATTTCAGTGTTCTTGAAAAATGCCTAGCTACTGCAATCCTACAGAACAAATAATGGGTTTTTATCCAAGCACATTTAATTTGATCCTAACACTCCCACTTTTATCAAATGCAATATTGCTGTTTGTACAAGCACGGATTACAATCCATCAGATTTTGCTGTGAAATAACAGGTGTTTCTTGGGGTTGACTGCTCTTCTACCGGTAACAGAATGTGTTTGTAAGCACATACCTGGACGATGGTGGACTGCCCTCTGGTTCCTCGGGGGAAGTCCCTACAGCAGTGTTTCCCAACTAGGGGCCCTGTGAAAAGTTTCTAGGGATTCTGTGAGAGATTGGGATTAAAAAAAAACCCAAACCCACAGTTTTTTGAACTTTGCACACTGTGCAGTGCTAGCACTCTTGGTGATGATAATGTTTATGGGTCATGACTAAATTGCTAGCCTGCTGTTTTTCTGTTATTGTAAACATTGATCGTGTCAGTTAGAAATGAATTGTATTGTGAAATTTTCATATTTTTGCTATTTTTATGCAGTGGTTTTCTGAGTTCTGAACATTATTTCAAGGGGAGGTGAGTTTAAAAGGGTTCATAAAGGCTGCTTTCAGGCATTTCCTCATAATCCCTCTTGGATTCTCCCATTCTCCTGTAACCATCTATTCAGGGCATTGTCATTATTCATGGTATTCCAGATAAAAGTCCTACTCTGCATTATGTGATTCAGGAGGAAAAAAGGGGGTCAAATGTTCTCATCTGCTATTTAGCCAGGTGAGGAAAAAAATACTACTTATTTATTTTATGTTATTTCGGTATTAGATGTTTATTCTGCCTTTATTATTTCTATAAATAACTCAAGGTGGCAGAGTTACTTAATGCTTCTTCCTCTTCCTATTTTCTCCACAAGAACTCTGTGAGATGAGTTGGGCTGAAAGAGAATGAGTGGCCCGAGGTCAAGCAACTGGCTTTATTTTATTTTTATTATTTATTTATCAAAACATGTACAAGATAACAGGTATAAACATAAACAAAAATGAAGAAGGTACAGGTAAATTTGGACAATAGAATAGTAGGACAGGGATGGTAGGCATGATGGTGCGCTTATGCACGCCCCTTATAGACCCCTTAGGAATGGGGTGAGGTCGACTGTAGACAATCTAAGGTTAAAGTTTTTGGGGTTTGGGGAAGAAACCAGAGTCAGGAAGTGCATTCCAGGCATTGATTACTCTGTTGCTGAAGTCGTATTTTCTGCAGTCAAGTTTCGAGCAGTTTACATTGAGTTTGAATCTCGTGTGTTGTTGCGTTTTTTTCCAGCCATGGAAGCTGTCGCAGAATCAGAGAATAAAGGCCAAAAGCTAAGAAAGCAACAAGTAAATTATTTTCTGTAATACTAATAGAAGAGAATACTTGTAGCTCAGGGTTGAACTGTGGGGCCCTTGGTGTTCTTTGGGCTTGATTGTTTTCTTGCAGACATCTCGTAACCAAACTAAATAACATCATCAGTGCTATAAGGGAATAGGGTTTGCTCTCAGTTTATATACTAGTGATTTGCCCTGTCAGCATTGGTGGGAGTGGTCTTGATGGTTCCTTGTTAGGCTGTTGTTTACTGTTAGCTCGTTTGTCTGAGTTGGTGGCTCCTTGATAGGAGTATTGTTAACTTCTTGATTGTTGGTCTACTGTTAATCTATTTTTTTTATTTTCTTATTTTCTGTGAAATAAAATCCATATTTTAATTCACAACTGACACTAGTCACTAGATAATTATTTCCTGACTTCCAGTCCCAAATTTCTGGTTATTAGGATACCGTTTCCATGGCTTATAACCAGTCCAGGAAGAAAAAATCTATGCCAGAAAAAAAGGCATAACTAAAACAATATGGAACCAGCCCTCTCCTTTTTTAAAGACTTACTTCAGTGACAATTTTTTTTCTCCTTACTGGGCACAGTACTCAGTGTGACTTTCCTATGCTTTGATTGCTTTTACTTGGTTTCTTATTTGATAGGCTTAAAAATTGATTGATGGGTTGCATTTAAATTTTCTTATTTTGGGCTCTCTCTCTTGAGGTGGAATTTTCCCCCAGGCTCTAATGCTAGGTACTCCAATTTTTCCATTGGAGAATCTGTTATAATTTTCCTCCTGCTACCTCTTTTATAAACCTAGATTAGCACTTAGAAGAGTGCTAGAAGTGTGTTAAGAAAACAAAAGACTATTGCTTTTAATTTTGTGTTACAGAGAAGACAATTTACACTGGGAAAGAAAATCAGATCCTGCCAGCTGTGTTTGTTGCTGGTTCTGTCACAAATGCTTAACAGGTGGGCCAACACAGGTTATCTGCTCCTGCCAATAACTGAATCTTTTATAGCTGGGATGAGGAGGGGCAGTACCATTGTGTCTATCAATAGGCCACTTCTGGGTAGCATTAGTCATGGCCACTCACTGGCAGCATCGCCATTCCCTTGCAGTGTTCATCAAGGACAAAGCTTGCTCATTACTTATTTCTCCCTTTCTCTTCACCTTGGTCCTTCGTTTGCACCTCAGCCTGAAGGACAGGTGACAAGCGCTTAGGAGTAGCACGTAAGGCAATGTGAGAACTTCCAATACATTGGAGGAACACCATCCTGCTTCTTTTGAGGCCCCTATGTCAAACCTGCAACCTATTAGGCAACTTGACATATGGTGGGATTTTACCAAATTTAACATTCAAAGTACCTGTCCATGCCCATCCCACCTCACATATTGAGAAAACATTGGTTATATTTCCCATAGCAGGTGATGCTCATTGGGAGGGAAAATTAAATAGGGGAATCAACCAATGACTTTGTTTAACTTGTTGTGCATTAACACTACAGTATCAAGAGAAAACCCCTTGCTGGCCTTGTTAGTGAGGTATAAGATTCACTTATCAGGGCAACATTCACCTGTCAGGGCAGTAGTTTTTTGCTGCTTCAGTGGCTAGTGGGTAGTATTTTTAAAGTGTGTTCAGACACAATTTATGAAGATAAATAAATAGCAAATCAGCACATCAACTAGCAGTTATATGCTGGTTGATGTGTAATTTGCTATTTATCTTAATTTTTACTCTGAAGGTCCTTTTAGGATGCCGAGTTGACAGAAGTACCAACATGTAACTGGTGATTTACAAACCAATGATGATAGTACTAATTCTCAAGACAATGGAGGGATTGATATTAGGGGAAGCAGATTGGGGTGAGTTCTAACTTACATCGCTGGCGGTTTGCTTCCTCCTGCGCTGCGTGGCTGCGCCTTTTGGGTGCGCAGTGGCAAAAAAATCCCCCCCAAATAAAAATAAAACCAACAACCCAAAAACAAGATGGTGACCACATGCACAGTGTTGAAAATTCGGCATCTGCGCATGCGCAGAAGAAAAAAAACTTGGAAAAAAAATCAATAAAATAAAATAAAATAAAAAATCCCCCCCAAAACAAGATGGTGACTGCATGCACAGTGCCAGAAACTCAGCTTCTGTGCATGTGCAGAAGGAAAAAACCCAGGAAAATTTAAAAAAAAGAAAAGAAAAGATGGCAGCCCCCACAGACTGGCACTGATGAAACCGGTTCCGTGACATCATTGTGATGTCACCAGTGGATCACTATCGGTTCGGGTGAACCGGTCCGAACCGGCAGGAACCCACCTCTGAAGCAGATAAAAGATTCTTAATTACATCTCTTGGAGAATATGTATGTAGATATTCCTTCATATGGATAGGAAATGCCTTCTTCAGATAAGATTTTTTTTCTCCCTAACATTGCTCAATGCAACATTTTCTCACATATTTACTTATTCAGATTGTAAGGCAGGCTGGTAAACTGACAGGTCGCACAAACCATCACGGGCACCAAGGAATTCTAGCAGTTTAAGTCTACACATCTTAAAGTTGTTGAGGTTGAGAAACACTACTCTAAATCACTGAGTTCAAGTCCAGTGCTCTTACATCCCTCAATGTGTATTTGTGTATTTTTTAATTGTTCAGGAGTGCTATCTTCCCTCTTTCCTTCCCCAGAAGAACTCTCGGGAGGATGCCAGGTACAATGGCAGTACCTTCTCTGTTTTGAAAGTGGAAAAGTGGAAAAAATTGAGGTGGTGAAGAAAGAAAGAGAAAGGAAGGAAGAAACAGACAGATTGTATCCCAGACAGGGGGAAATGAAGAGGCTTCTGAACAAACCTTCTTCTCTTATGCTTATAAAGTTACTTGCACTTATCTAACGTGTACGTGGATTGAATTTGCTAGGTAAGTAGCCTTCATTAATCTGGACTTCTGAATCTCAAGTAATTCCTTTTGTTGAAATGCAGCATTTCCTAACCCAACACATGTATCCGCTGGATCTTAAGCTCTGTACACAACTGAAGAGTTACATAACTAAGGACAGGAAGTTCTGACCTGTTGGGTAAGCCTCCAATGACTTCTAGCCTGGTTTTGCAGAAAGCACTGCATATTCATTCCTTTTCCATTTAGAACTGCAGAAGTGGCTCAGAACTGGCTGATGGAAGGGCCGGATGCCAAAGAAGGCAAGAGCCCTGCATGATGAACAGATACATAAAAGAGTGAGTTTTGGCAGGCTTGGTTTGTTGTCCCTGTATTTCTCAACCAGAACAAATTGTCCTTTCTGAATGGGAAGAAAGAGCAGGTAGGCTTCCTCAGAAAGCATCTCAGAGGGATGCAGAAATTATATAGAATTTTATGCCTACTGGAGCCATGTGTGGCCCGTTAAATATATGCAATTTCAATTGCAACATAAAATGGTAGCATATTATCTCCATGGCAACTCCTTGTTTATCCTCATGATCTGTTCCTTGTTTTATTTGCTTTTGTGAACGAATTATGAAGAAACAGGAAACTATGCCTCGGGTTATGTAGTATGTCATTCAGGGAATGGAGGAAACCAGAAGACGTTCAACGCAGATCATCAAAGCATTTTGCTACATTCACTTTATTTTATGTACTATAGTTTTATACCAGAGCTTTCCAGGATTCAGTCTTTGTATCTATTTTTTATGCCAAGGTTTAGTTTATGGAAAAGATGATTTAAGAACAGACAAAAATGCCCTAGGCAGGCTTATAGTGTATTGCCTACACACCATTGACAAAGCAGAGAGAATCTGCAACATACATAAGGGATTAAAGGAAGGGCTTCCTAATCAGAAAATTTCACCCCAAAGCTAACCGCTGGCATATCCTTTTTTTAGAAATTAACCACTGGGGATTTGAGAGTCCATAACAACTGCTGTGTAATGGAAGATGGCAACTCAATGAACATATCATCAATTCCCAGCAGTAAATGTGAGCAGATGTCAGGCTCCAAACAGCAGCATAAAATTTAATAGGATTCCCAATGCTTGATTTTCACCAAGCTGTAAATGCTGCCAAGTATTTGTTGGCAAATTAGAGGATTTATATTTTAATCTGGTGCTATTCCCCTCAGGGCACAAGAGCAATTGGGATGTATGGGAGAGGTTGACATCCTTGAAAATTGACATAGCAGGTGCAGTTTCAGCAAAAAAAAAAAAAAAGGTGACAAGGTTTCAGTTTGTTTGAAAACTTCAGTAGTTCCACTGGAGAAAAAAAATAATTCAACTGTTGGTTAAATTGAAGGACGAAAACATGATGATATCCTCTTAATTCATATCACTATCATTCATATATTATGTTTTCCTCCACTCCTTTTTAAAATCATGTATGCACATATTGTCAGATAGGAAAGAGTCAGCCAAATATTTATGCTGATCCAACTAGAAAGCAAAATTGTAAAATTGTACTTCATCATGTACTTCAGACAGATAATACCAGTTCACTTTTTGCTGGCAGAAAACAGGAAGTTTTAATACGCACTGCCTTTCTGTATGATAAAAACCTGATATATTCCCATTTAAAATTACATTTCTATCTGATTCATGCATAGCAATAGTCAAAAGAGCAGTAAATGAGACATGTGAAAGTTGCCTACATTTATAATTAGTTTTATCTATTTAGAAAAAAGGCACTTCCTTTACAAATTCAAGTATTTATTACAATAAATTACAATATTTAGAAAGTATCTTTCAGAGAGTGCAGCTATCCCAGAGTGCTATACTAAACAACTGCATACAATAATAAAATATTACTATGTAGCACTTTAAATCATAGGGGCGGGTTCTATTTACTTACCTCTACCAGTGTGCATTGTGATCCCGCGCGTGTGCTACGCACGTGTGATCTTGCGTCCTCTCATGTGATTTTGGCTCTCTGCACATGCGCAGGACAATTTTACTTCTGCGCATGCGCAGGGCGCCAAAAATGCAATTTTTTTAAAAAAAAAGATGGCGCCGCCCACGGCCCGGCCAAGCGGTCGCAGCACCATTACACAATTGTCGGGCCCCTACAGGAGCGGTAGAGTGCGCCACACCGGTAGGAATCCGCCTCTGGTGTCCAACTTTTTGGCTTGCCTGGATTGCAGTGAGTGAAGAGGAACTATCGTGCCACATAGAAAATATGTCATAGAGTTAATATATATAAATCACATAATAGTGTTAAAAGTTTACAAACTTGGGCCACATTAGTAGCTGTTCAGGGCCACATGTGGCCTGTGGGCTAGAATTAGCTGCTTTAAATATTATTAGTTCTTTCCAGAAGTGGCATTATCAGGAATGAAAAAGAACTAGTTCAGTGGATAATAAGTATAAAAATAATGATCTACAGCTGAGAAAACAGAGGTTCTTTCCTTACTCACCCAACTATCTCTCTACTCGTATTTTCCCCAAATTTTTCTAGCTTAACTTAATGGTATGGATCCAATATTGACAGTGCAAAGTTCTGTGGAACTTGTGGAAGGGGAATTTCCTTCAAAGTGCTCTCTGTTGTTTTCTCCACATCTACAAAGACATTTATTCTCCCAATAAATAACATTGGAATGTAAAATTACATTAACTAATCTAATCGAATGACTATTAACACTAATAAAACTAACCAGGTAGCAAATTTTTTCCAGAATGTATATACTGTATTTAGATATAATAGGTATTTGCATTCCATCAAAAGGCAAATTCTATTTGTTCCCTTGTTATATATTCTTATTTAATTAAATAAATTATAAAAACAAATACATTTCTTGTTCTTAATTCACAATATTTTGACACAAAGCGTAATTTAATATATCTAAATATTGAACAGTACAGTGCTATATGAAATAATTATATCTGTGAACTGCTGCTGAAGGAGTTACTTTTAGACACAGGATTAGCGCAAAACCATTTCAAAGAGAAAGGAACGCACATAAATTGCTACCTCTTTATAGAGTGTACGGAAGAGAGACATAATAGAGAGGATGGAGAGAAAATTTATTACTGGAGCTCATATATATCATACTATTTTCTTAAATTGTGATATATTAAATATGCCATAATTGGCTGGGCTAACATACCGCAGTACGTAACAAATCCACAACTTTTCATGATATGAGTTCTCAAAACAACATTATGACCTGATACACGGTGGGAATCCAGTCTTTGAATGGCATTATATAATGATTTTTACAAAACTCATAGATAAGGCGGCATCTATATCAAACCAGTCTAATCTGGATTTTAATCCAACAATGGAATGTATTTAAAATTAGTATATCACCTGACATATCATACTTTTCTAGGTAATATGCATTGTTGCATTTTAAATACAGTATATAGTATTATTCAGTTGTGTCACATAATTCAGTAAAAAAACAGTATAAGTGGTGCAAAATGTATTTGATCAGTAATCAAACAGAATAAGTGCCTTCTGGTGTGTGTCATGGCTAACTAAAGATCTCTCCACAAATCAGAGATGACAATCGTTGTGAAGGATAAAAGGCTGGCAATTAAATTGGGTTTTTTGGTTTTCCAAAGATGGAGAGATTGTTTACAAGTGTCTGAATTGCAGCTACTCACAAACAGTAGTCTGCTGTGGGTTTGAGCACTAGGAGTCAAAGGAGACAACATACTAGCTCTCAGCAATGGCAGAGCATTTCATAAGGACACTAAGCCAGCCAAACTCACTTTCTAATTATGTTTGGAAATGTTGAATTTAATCACTTTATAATTATCAGAGACTCTCAAAACAGCAAGCTTAATTTGACAGCTGGTCAGTTTCATCTTCTTTTTTTAAATTTGAAAATGTTTAAACAGACTTAAGAATTAAAAATAATATGCAATTGGCAAAAAGTAGAAAAAAAAGATGTTTTAGGAAATTTTAAACAGACTGAAAGACAAAAGACAGTTATTGGAATATCAGTTATTTTTTACTTAAAAAAAATAAAATAAGATATTAGGGGAAAATTACTGAAATGGAACTAAACCCATATTAGACATTAAGGCTTGATAAAAGTTGTAAATGGGGATTAAAGGACCAGGGAGAACAGTTAAAACTGTAAGCCAGGTATAATTTTTCTTAACTTAAAGAGTTTTTTTAAACGTGAACTGAAATATTGATAATATCTCAGAAAGGCTACAGATTTCAGTAGATAAACTTAGGTGAGAAAAAAAAATTAAGGAAATGTTTACCTGACATAAGCATTACAGAGTTTGAAGGCATGGCAGACAACAAAATTAATATTACTAAAACAGGAATACAAAAGACAAATCAAGAAAAGGATTTGGACATAGAACAGCTTTTACAAGAAATCATGGACCAGACTTCTTTATGGGATTTACAAATGCCTGCTGAAAGCTTTGAATATTCCTTTTTAATGCCAAAGAGTAACGATAGATCAGATGCTGCAATGCTGCAAGTATGCTTTAAAAATCAAGATTCTGCAGAGCAAAATGAAGGGGTATAAAGTTTTGACTGTTTGACCAGAGATACACCATTCGTTTGATTTTTCTGGTAACGCCTAATTAATGTTTTGCTGAACTAAAAAAGATGATTATTTTTCTATTGAATAGAGATAAAAGTGAGGCTATGAAAAGGAGAATTTTTTTATCTGTAACTTTCAAATAAAGTGAAAATTTAGTATATCAGCTTATGCTTGATGTGATAAAGGTTGGAAGCCACTTCTTTATTATTGCATTTGTTGCCTTTTTCTTTCATCTTCTACTTTTTTTTCCTGCACCTGATTTTTCTTCTTCTAATTTAGTTTGTATTAGTTTTTACTACATTATCAATAAAATTATTAACAAAAAAATACTGACATGAAGTGCCCTGACAGAACTGGTTCAGAGAGAGCTATTCACGACATATAATAAATATCATGTTTATTCAAGGCATTTGTCACTTAGTCCCATGGAGACTTCTTGTATCTATCGAGTTCTGGATTATGAATGTACAGCCTGATTCTGTGCTCCATTAAAGTAAGTCCATTGCTTTCAGTAGTATTTAGCATGACAAGCTATGCAGAAATACAAGGTGTTATGGTAAGCATTCTCACAAACAGTAGATGAAACTTAATTGAGACTTGTTACAAGGGGAAAAAAGCACAGGTGACTTCAGCCTGGTACTTTGGCGTTTCCTCATTAAAGATTTATAGCATTTTAATGTATCACCCAACAATTGTTGAAGTAATATACCACTAATGAAGATAGGGCTTACACTGACAAGCAAATGGTTGGATTAATTATGCTGCAAGATGTAAGAAATCACTAGCAGTGGAAATGGTAAAAATAAGTTTAGATGGTAAATAGTTGCAATATAAAATAACCTTGTCAGTTTGCCTTCTAGTACATGGAATTGTGGGGCCATTATGGCTAAGTGGTTAGAGACGCTGAACTTGTCAGCTCAAAAGCTGACAGCCTGGGTTCGAGACCCAAGCGTCACATGATGGGGTGATCTCCAGTTATTTGCCCCAGCTCCTGCCCATCTAGCAGTTTGAAAGCATGCAAATGCAAGTAGATAAATAGGTACCACTTCAGTTGAAAAGCAAATAGCATTCTGTGCACCTTTGTATATATTCATGCTTTGGGCAGTTTTGGGCAGTTCCAGGTGGTGGGGATCGGCCACATGACCTTGGAAATGTCTTCGGACAATGCTGGTTCTCTCGGCTCAAAAACAGAGATGAGTACTACACCCTAGAGTTGGATATGACTAGACAGAGGAAACCTTTATCTTTAGTTTTAAATGGAATTCTATGTCTGTGCAGTATATACCCATCATGCAGTATATGCAGTATATATACCCACCATGGCTGCAGTTTTGAAAATAACCTACATTCATTGTAGATTTTGAGAGAGTATCCACAACAACAATTTAAAATTCCAAATGTTCTCTATCTCATTTGGTTGTTCTCTAAATGTTTTTCTTTCAGAATATGCCTCACACAAATATTTTTTTGAACATAGTGGCCTTTTAAAATGTTGCTATGCCCTTTATGTACAATTTTACCTTTTCTTACCATTCCTATTATATATAAAAATGGCATTATTTATTTTCCAACGTGAGTGATAGGTCATAGAAGAAGAATCTATAGAAAAACATACTTGTATTTCTTATTCACCAATTGTTTTAATTATTCACCAATTGAGTTCTGGTCTCATTTTCAATAATGGTACAAATCCTGCAGAAATTCATTATTCTGTATATGACTGAAAATGACTGAATCAATATAAATATCACCAGATCTACCAGATCTATATAAAGAAAACATTCTAGCTATTTTAAACCTGGAAAAAAGGTTAATGATATTTCATATTGGCACAGGTTTTTTACTCATAAAACTGCATACAATATGCTAAACCATAGTTTAAGTAGAATGGTTGAATAAGTCATAATCGGCTGGATTCATGGAACGAAGCTCCCAGAGTGACATTGGGCCAAGTCACTTTCTCAGCTTAGCCTACCTCAAGGAGACTGTGAGGAAAAAACAGGAAGAACATTATGTACACTGCCTTGAGCTCTAAATGAAAGCTGTGATAGGAATCAAATTTAAAAAGTAAATAAATACATAATTGCATTAGCCATAATTCATATTTCAAACAGCTGTGTTGGTGAAACATACCTAGCCATAAACAAATCAAATTATGCCTTAGTACAATGTGTAAAGTCAATGTGTAAAGTCATGTGTAAGTCATAATTTTAGATGTGTATACAAAATTTAACTTAATCTAATTGCATTCCCTACCTTACTTTGGAAGGTAAGCATAATGCAAATTCCTACTGCTAATTTGAAGAAGGTTTTGCTGTTGCAAAACCATATTGTCCAAATAAACTGCTCAAACCCTGCAGCTCATTTGCTACCCAAGACAAGATTTTCAGGTGGCCAGTTTAGGCAAGAAACTAACAATAGTTAACCAATATAATTTGTGTATTGTATGTTTTATTGCCAGATGTGAATTCAAAAACCTTATTTGAAAGTTTTTTTTTCTCTTTAAAAAGAAACAAAAACTGAAAAGTACACAAAGTTACCTTTATAGTGAAAACACATTAAAAAAAGAGAGCAATGGCTTCTTGTACAAATACAAATATGAAGAGTACCTAAGGGTCATCTTTTCCAATTGCATCTAATACTGTAGAACCCATCACTGCTATTTTTAATTCTAAGGCCCACAACATTGGTAACAAAAGACAGCCTAGCTGACATGATTAGTGAAGACACTTGCTAAAGAAAAAACTTTCTCTCATCTCTAGTCCTAATTCGGTTTTTATTTCAAGACAAAACCATGAAATGTTTTATGGCTCTCTACAGTTTGAAAAGCCACAAGATACTTGGTTGTTTTCTCTATAGAAGATTTGAATCTTCCAAATTCAAGTCACAGTCTCTTTGCAAATAATATTGAAAATACGAAAGAGAAACCACACCATCATAGCCTCACCAATAATGGCAGAGCAAACTACACAGGGAATAAAGCATATACTCCCTAACATTGATGATGTTACCTAGTTGGGTAATGAAATGAAAAGTTCAGACAGCAGCAAGATAAAGAGCCATGGTGGTGCAATGGTTAGAATGCAATATTTCAGGTTACCATATTTTTCGGAGTATAAGACGCACTTCCCCGCCCCCAAAGAGGGTGAAAATTTGGGTGCATCTTGTACACCGAATGTAGCCCTGTCCGTCTGTTGCCTCCACCTTTTGGCTGTTTTCAGCCTCCACAAGCTGCGTTTTCAGCCTCCGCAAGCTGTTTTAGACCTGTTCCAGGCTGCGTGGATCATCACAGTACATTGCTGCCGATTGCCGCCTCCGCACGTAATGTTTTCGGCCTCCGCACGTTGCGTTTTTGGCTTCCGCATGCCCTGTTTTTGGCCTCAGTTTTGGGCAGTTCCAGGTGGTGGGGATCGGCGGTGGCAGCTGCATCTTATACTCCGAAAAATACGGTAATTCTGCTAACTGCCAGCAGTTCGATTCTCACCGGCTCAAGGTTGACTCAGCCTTCCATCCTTTTGAGGTCAGTAAAATGAGGACCCAGATT
>JANHGD010001731.1:136033-146548 GCA_027560375.1 Imantodes cenchoa
TCATATTAACATGCAAAAAGAAACTCATCTATTCATCTTCAACAATTAATGAAGGAATGATTTAAACATCAAATTTATCAACATCTGTATGTATATATCAGCACTGTCTCTATCACTCTTATTCCCACTGGGCAATTCCTGAAAATTCTCTTCTTGAATTTTGTTATCCAAAGGTTTATTGCCTTGTTTACCTCTGGTAAAAAAAAATCACCCCTTAGATAGGTGACTTCTATTTGATCTAGGTTACCATATTACCAAACTATTAGCTTTCTTCTGAAACTCTGATAAATATTATTTGGTTAAAAGATGTTTCCAAATAAAAGTTTCTTTCTCCCAGGAGAATCTAGACAGCAGCAGAGAGCACAGGAAACAGCATCGGAGGGAGATCAGATGCCTGACAAGAAAACAAACATGAAAGTAAAACAAAAAAAGGAGGTGAAAAATCAGAAATTGTATTTTAAAAAAAACAGCTATGGGAGGAAGACTGAAAAACATTTGGGGAAAGGGGAGAGAGAGGAATATATGTTATCTGTCATGCGAAAAGAGATGTTATTTTTGATATTTGGTGATAGGCTCTGCCTTTCAGAATAGTTCATTATTAATAGGATTTAGGATATGTTTTCAAATTTTCAAATGTGTTGCAGCTCAGTGTCATAAGCCTTAGACTGACATGATGTCTAAATAAGATATGGCTAGTATTCACCACATCCTTATTTAAAAGCACACTTAAAGGTTATTGCTAATAAACTGATGCATGTCACAGAAGAAGCCCTAAATTTATTTATATGTTTTGCTTTGAACAACATTAGACTACCTAGCAAGTAGTTTTTTGTGATCTACGTTAATACATTATGGGTACAATTCATCCAAGCAGCCAGGCTTCCTTTGGCTACTTAGGTCTATTTTGAGATATTCATTGGCATCACTTATGGCTAATTCTTGCTATAATCTGATTCTCCAGTGGATAGTTGATTTTTCTTTCTTTCTGCAGGAAAATTGCTCCTACATGGTGTTAGATAGGGTGAATGGAAGAGGCAGACAGAAGTGGCTTCAAAACAACAGCTCTTTATTTGGCAACTATTTACAATCCAACAAAGGCTCTGTCTGACAGACAGCTCTTTTATAGCCAATCAGCAGCCAGTATTTTCCCTCCAGAATGGAGGACCTGAGAATGTAACACATCGACTGAATATAGCAGTAAAAACTGAGGAGGACAAACATCAAAACAAAACTAGTAAAGGCTAATTCAGCAAATGCCATTCCAGAGATAATTACCTGCATAAAGCAAAGATTAAAGCTGTTTTTTTCCTTTCTCATCATGATAATATTTCTATGAAGTGCCTCTCAACTGAATGTATGCTAGAACTGTAATCTTAATCTTCATGAAGTGCCTGAAGCAATGATTGACTTCAGCTTCCAAAGGGAGAAATTACTATTGTAGCATGACTGAAGAAGGCCCTCTCAATCAATCCTATCTGTCAAAGCTTTCTTTGGAAACTAACAGGAAGTACTGAGAAATATAGTTTAGAAAATGGAAAGCGTAAATTAATAAGCAATGTTCTTTAAACATTAAGGCTACAACAAAAATTAGTCAAGGCCCAATGTTTTGGGTGCATATGATCAGGTAAGGCATTAGGGTATACTTAATTTCCAGAAAACAAAAAGATTGTGCCACTTAGAATTCATTTAAGACAGTACTAAACCAGGAGGGAGAGAGGGAGGGAGAGATTAGGTTGTTTAGTTACTTTAAAACCATTCTTATACCTATCATAATTTATGTTTATGTTTCATGATGAAAAATGTTATAGGAAAACAAATCCAGTTTTTATATTCTGTTGACTGCCTGCAAATGATACTATTTAGTAATTGCAATTGCCCATTTATTATAACCTATCACCTGTTGATCTTAAGTAAAGCTAATACAAATTCAAAATTCTTCTTCATGTCAAACAACAACAAAAACCCTTAATCATTTTTAGTTCAATAAACTCTTGCAAAGTTCAGGAAAAAAAGAGACAAGATCAAAAGAAAATGTTACGGAGTAGAAATACTGTATATTCCAAAGACAGTAAGCAACATTATGGTTTCCAAATGTATTTAATAAAGAATCTCAGAATATTACATATTCTAGAATACACTATGTTGAGGCACAACATCTTTGATTGATTAAAGTGATATGGTTGGCCATGTCATCGGCATGAATCTAGGCAAAAATAATGGCCCATCAGTACGCAAGTGTGTACCATCATTAATGAGAACAAGTTGGCTTGTCATAAGAAATGGAAACATGGTTCAGAAGATGCTGGACAGGTCAACTAATCCATGGTTTAAAACTGTATTGCTTTGTAAAAGTATTGTTTTAAACAACCTAGCTTCTACCAGACTATAAGTTTCTCAGGGTATTTGCAAAGTACCTAATTACTAACTTTATACATGTAGCTTTTCCCTTAATTCCATGAAATTGATAAAAACCATAGATCATAATTTCATTATAGCCAATTACAAGCATATTAAATTTATTGACCCAAATATGGCCACCCCATTTCACTTGCAACCTTAGACATCCTTTCGACTCTACCAGCATCAGGAGACTCTACCTATTTAGTCTTCTTGATAATGCAGCACAAACAATTGGCTAGTAAGTCAACTCATTCTATGTCTGGACACAGTGCTGCAATTCTTCTCTTCCCAAGCTGGACATTGTCAGTGTAGACAATGGGCATTGTGATTCAGGTTTAGCATGACATATCCATGACATTAATGAACAGCAACAACAACAATGCCAATACTTAGTGCATGCCAACTTTCACAGGAAAACTGTCAGAATTCCAGAATCAACAATGACTTGATGAAATATGAAAAATATTTTCATATTTATGAATATGAAAACTATTTTCATTTTTAAAATGTCCTTTCTTAGTTTGTTGAAAAAAAATCAGAGAGATTTTTTGTGTAATTTCGAAATACAGTATTTTTTATACCTGATCTGTTGTTTACTGAAAGTTTCTAGTGAAAATGCTGACAGAAAAGTACTGCCAGAATCAATCAAGATAATCTCTAATGCTATACATGACATGGAGGAATCCTCTGCCAAACTATTTAAAGAATCACTGTTCAACAAACTACTTAGCATTGCTAAGGTATTCAACTGCTTTGTTTTTCCCCAGTATCAGCAAATATTTTGCAGACACCAAGTGCAACAAATAGAGTGAATATGGTTATTACCAACTTGTAGTTCTACAGCAAAATCAGGATTTTTTAAGATGACTGTACATTAAAGATATATATTTCTAAACTGTAACCCTAGTACTTTGGTTTAATGCTTCATTCCTACTGTCTTAAATATCTGCACAAATTTAGAAAATAAAAGATGAATATTCAATTTCAAATGAATCCATGTGTTTGTAGTATTTTAGATGCAACATATTTAATGTGCAGTTTTTTTCCTAAGTTTTCTAATATCCAAAGTTTTTGAAATCATTATTCTTGTGAAAACAGCCTAATGTGCATATTTTTCTATTTATTTAGAATAATTTTGAGGATTTAACATAACAGAATACAAGGTAATATATAACAAAATTATAAGTTCAAACCAAATATCTAAAGTAAAATCACCTTTTTTTGTAATCAAATATTCACCAAATACTGTACTTAACATTTCCATTCATTCTTCAGTGAAAGGGCGTTGGTCTTACCTGAGACGTCTTTTCTCTGGGTGGTGGAGATAGCATCCAAGAACGGGTTAAGTCTGTCTATGATCCTACTGGACTGAGTCTGCAACTTTAATGACACACCTCCTCCGGTCGTCCTCCCCGCTTATGATGAAGAGACACTGCAGACTGACGTGGATTCTGAAAGCAGTGGTTCTGAGTGCCCCAGGGCCAGACTGAAATCTGGGTGGGGCTGATGCTATCTCTACCAGCCAGAGAAAAGGTGTCTTAGGTAAGACCAACGCCCCTTCTCCATAGTGGGTGGAGATAGCATCCAGGAATGGGACATACGAAAGCTTCGCAGTCCTCATGGGTGGGCAATAGTCCAGTCCTGGGCTACCGCATCCGCATGCACCCTCTGGAGGACTTGCCTGCCAAAGGCCGCCTCGGCTGAGCAGAAGGTGTCCAGTTTGTAGTAACGGATGAATGGAATCAATGAAAACCAGGTAGCAGCTCTACAGACCTCCTCGATCAAAGCCTGAGTTGCCAGGCTGCCAAAGTTGCTGAACTCCTTGTAGAGTGAGCTGTGATATGCCTAGAAATGGGTAGAGACTGCACCTCATATGCTTTGGCTATACATGCTTTGATCCATCTGCCTATGGTGGATGGGGTCAACCTGCTACCCAGTGTGCCTGATTGAAATGACACAAACAGGAACTCACTACATCAAAGGTTAGAAGTTCTCTTTATATATGCATACAAAGCGTCCGTCTGATGTCTACTGTATGCCACTTCTGCTCTAGACGATGAAGTGGTTGAGGGCAGAATTTGGGCAACACAAGTTCCTGAGCCCTCTGGAACCAGGTATTTATTTTTGGGGTGAAGGAATACAGAGTAGAATACAGAGATCTTGGTGTACGGACAAGGCCACCAACTCGGACACCCTCTTAGCTGATGTGATTGCCACTAAGAAGGCTACTTTAAATGAAAGGAACCTGAGGCAGGTTGTCTGTAACGGTTCAAAGGGAGCTCCCGTAAGAACGTTGAACACCTTGGTCAGGTCACAGGTCAGGTACGTGTGAACTACTGGGGGCTTGGTGTTAATCGCCCGCCATATGAAATGTCTGACCATGGGATGTTGCACCAGGGAGTCCAGGGTCCCGATAGTCAGTACCGAAGAAAGGGCCACCACCTGCCTTTTAATGGTGTTAGGGGCTAGGCCATTATCTAAACCCTCTTGCTGGAAATCTAAAACCTGCAATAGGGAAGCCTATGTTCGTGACAATCTCCTTTTGGAGCACCAAGAGCAAAAAGCTTTCCATGCGGAGTCATGTATTAGAATGGTAGAGGGATGCCTACATGCTTGAATAGTACATATGAACCTGGAGGATAATTGTTCCCCTCTCAGGATGCTCCGCTCAATCTCCAGGTGGTCAGCTGGAACCACTGAGGGTCCGGGTGTCCCAGCACCCCCCTGGGAGAGGGAGATCCTGTCATGCGATAGCCTCCAGGATCGAGCCACTGACAGACTCACCAGGTCCACAAACCATGGGCTCCTGGGCCAATGGGGAGCCTGGAGTAGGAATTCCACCCTCTCCTCCAGCATCTTTTGGATAACTCTTAGAATGGGAGGAGAGGGAAGATGTAAAGCAGTCCCGCCAGCCATGGGTTGCGAAGGGCATCCACGCCCTCTGCTCCTGGTGTCGTGAACCTGGAGAAATAACAAGGGAGGTGAGCATTGTCTGGGGTGGCGAACAAGTCTACTGTTGGACATTCTAATAGGTCTGTCAACTCCTGAAAGAGGAAGGGGTGCAGGCACCATTCTGAGTGGTCGATGATGGTGTGGCTCAGATGGTCCGCCTGCACATTTGCCACCCTAGATATGTGTTTCGCTTGAAGGGACAACAGGTAAGATTCTGCCAAAAGACCCAGACATTCCGCCTTCTGCATCAGGGGACGGGAGCGGGCACCCCCTTGATGATTTACGTGGCCTTTGGCTGCTAAGTTGTCTATGAGGACGAGAACGTGTTTACTGGACACCACTGTCTCGAAACCAGGAGCGCCAGACGAATAGCTCTGAGCTTGAGCCAATTTATGTTGTGGCTCAATTCTTGCTGAGTCCATTTCCCCTGCACCATGAGGTTCTGCAGGTGTGCTCCCAGGCCAAAAAGCCTGGCATTGGTTATTAAGGTTAGTCGGGGGGCTCCCTGAAGAAAGATCCCTGTGTGATGGCCTGAGATGACCACCAGTTCAACGACTGAATTATGACGGGAGGCAGAGGTTCCTTTGTTGACAAAGTGTTGGTTCCAGCCTTCTGATAAGGAAGAAAAAACCACTGCAGTTCCCTGCTTTATAGGCAGGCCCACGGCACAATGGAAAGTGTGGAGACCATCTTCCCCAAAAGCTGGGATAGTAGTAGCAGGGGTGCAGCTCGTTCAACCCATATCTGCTCTGCCAGTTGGGCCAGGCTGGCTTGTCGCTCTTTGGACAGGAAGACCATGCCCTCTACAGTCTATGATAGCCCTTAAGTGGAGTAAGAGTGTCGTTGGGACCAGGTGGCTTTTCATCAGGTTGATGGAAAAACCATGGTCCTGGAGGACCCGAATGGTCAGCACCAAGTCCTGTTCTGCTTGAGACGCCGACCTGGATTGAATGAGGACATCATCAGATAGCATTGGATTCTAATGGGAATTGACCTCAGATGGGCCGCAATCACTGGCAGCAATTTGGTAAATACCTGGAGGGCAGAGTAAAGACCAAACCAGAGAGCCCGGTATTGATAATGCTTCCCTGCATAGGAGAACTGGAGGAACTGTCAGTGGTCTGGATGGATGGATGGATGGGCATGTGTAGATATGCCTCTGTGAGGTCCACCGATGCGAGGAAATCACCCTTCTGTATGCTCCCTAGGATGGTCTGGAGTGAATCCATTTTGAACCATTGGTAGACAATGTGATGGTTCAAACTTTTGAGGTTGAAAATTGCCCTCCATCCCCGAGTCTTGGGTACTATGAACATGAGGGACCTCCTTCTCTATAGTAGGTTCAGAAAATAGAGGGTCAGAAGCGTCCTGGGGACCCGATATCTCCTGCGGAGGCTGCTGGTCCCCATATTGGCTGCCTTCCTGGCTTTATATAATGAAAATCTGAAGACTGAGGGACGAAACAGACCCACAAAGGTGGGCTGATCAGGCATTAAGCCCTCATCCTCAGATAAATCCTGCTCTCTATATGCACCTTTTGCAGAAAATTCCTCTTCTCTATATGCCTCCTCTGCAAATGAGGAAGAATGACTAGAAGAAGCCATAGGGTAGATTCCCCTGAGGGGAGAGTATCTGTCCAACCTTCTGGCTGGTAAGCGCTGGCTCCTAGGGTTCCATGTGCCTCTAGAGGCAGATGCACACCTCAAACCCCTGTCTGATAGCCTCAGTTATGAAGGCTCCCAAATTAGCTGAGATAGATGGTTCTGACTGGTTGCTAGGGTGAAGGCCAGCGGCTGTGGGAGTGAAGGTGGCTGCAGCACATGCAGCGCTGTATCCTGGAGGTTGACCAAGGGTAATTTGAGAAGATCCATATCCTGGAAAGCTTGCAAAGAAATCAGGGACATTGGGCATGAGGGAGGCGGAGGTTGACGGTTGGACCTCCTTGCCATCTGGTGACCATGCCTGAGCAGAGCAGTCAACTGGGGCTTCGGGTTACTAAGGATGCCTCCAGAACCTCAGGTTGAGGAATAGCTTGGATGGCTACTGGAAGAAACCTGGGTTGAGCCACAGAGGCTTGCACCCTTTCCCTTCTTTCTGCCTGCTTCTGTGCTTTCACAACTGCCCTGTCCAGGGCTCTTTGCCTCCTCTCTTCATCCTTCTTGGAGGTTTTAGAAGCCTTTTTGGAGCTCCCACAATCACGAGACTCTGATGAATGCCTCTTTTGTGCAGGCCTTGATCCCGAGGGACTTGCTGCCTCACTGGGGAGAGGGGGAAGGGCCTCACTTTTTCCGCCTTAGGTGGGGCCATTTCCAATATGGCGTCTGCAATCTTGCCGGGGTGCTAGCAGACACATCCAGCTGGCTACTGCTGCTTTGAGGTGAAGGGGGGAAGCACGAGCCAAAAATAGTAAAGCCTCTTCAATCGATCATTCACCCCCTGCTTAATCACAGCAGCAGAAGGTGCCCAGCATGAAATGGAGGGTCAGCCACTGCGCCGCTATGCTTGTGTATGCTGCCCGAACTTGTCTCCGCTCCTGGTCCCAGGAGACTCGCGGCTGTCTGCGTCAGCTGACCTGAGCAAGCTTGCGGTGCTGCCCTGATTTGTTGTTTTCTACTAGCGGGATCGCCGCCACACGACCTTCAGTGGGCTTGGGCGGCTGCCCTTCATGCTGAAATGAAATACTCACAAACTGCTGACATGTGGCCTTCGGCAGTTTCAGGCAAGCCCTTCTCGCCGGAATCAAGCAAAAACCTTTTAAAGAGACAGTACACTATTAAGTAGCATAGGAAAACAGCATTCAAAAACAGGAGCTCTTTAAACCACGTCTTGTCCAAGATCAGACTGAGTCTAAAAAGCAGAAGTCATGGGATGAGGAGGTGTGTAATCATTTAGCAGACTCAGTCCTGATTGGATAATAGACAGTTAATCTGTTAATGGATGCTGTCTCCACTAGCCGGAGATTAACAGAGTTGGAAGGGACCTTGTAGGTCATCTAGTGCAACTCCCCTGCTCAAACAGGAGACTCTATGCCATTTCTGACAGATGGCTGTCCAGTCTCTTCTTGAAAGCTTCCAGTAATGAACACCTACAACTTCTGAAGGCAAGCTGTTCCATTGGTTGATTGTTCTCACTGTCAGGTTGATTATGTAGAACTCTATAGTACTCTATCTTCTAACTCAGCAGTGATAAGTAGCCTGGATTTAAGCACATAAATAATGAGAGTGAAGAAACAAAACCCAACTTACAGTTGAGGTCCTTTTTCATCGACTCCTCCAAAAAGTAATGCCACACCAAATGGCCTTGACTAGAATGAAATCATAGAAGGATTAGGCATTTAATGATCTAGTAACTCAAGAGTACAATTGTCAACAATGGACCTTTAACAATAATTGACATACATACCATTGCGCCTGGATCAGCATCTTCTTCTCCAAACTGTAACGCTAAGTTGGATACAGCTTGCGTCACACTTTCCACAGTCATGGTTTCATTGTATGTAAACCAGTGATTCTGAGATGATAAAAAGAGATATCTATATCTCTTTTCATAAAAGATATATTTCTTCAATACATATACAATCTGCATCCAAATAAACCTAAGCCAAAATTACAACCATAAGAAGAAATGCACAAAAGATTACCTACCATGCAAACCAACTGCAATACAGTATGAAGAATGCACAATGAGGTAAGATTTTAATGGTTCATTGCTAATTTGTTATTCCTTTTAGAATAGATATATGCTATGAATAACACTATCCATATTTTCTATTCAAGCTTAGTTAAAATTCTTTTAAATGCTTCCAACCACATGGGAAGCATTCTACCATGAGCAGTTCCTATGCAGACTGTAGTTTATTATATGAAAGGAACTAATCTCACAATCACAGAATATTCCATAGTTGGAATAGCTTAAATATTTTGCCATCTTTGTAGAAACCACTCACAGAAAAATGATTTATGTGCTGTTAAGCGTGATTTGAAGGAGCTCTTTGATCCAAGAATGTTAACTTGCAAAGATTATGGAAATTATTCACTGAAACACATTTTTAATTTAACAACACATCCATAGCAAGCACAGTCCTGACAATTATGAAGTTAAAGATTGATTATTTGGAAAACAGTTTTACCTTTGCCCTAAAATGTATCTATTCTCCAAGTTATACATGTTCTTTTTCTTTATTGGATAGAGAATTTAAACAGAGTTAAAGAATTAAAAAAGACTATTAAATGTTGTCAAACTCAGTTCAAAGAGAGAAATCCTAAAGCCATGATAGTAGAGCATATTCTGATATCAGTTTCTTCTAATATTCATGTAATTGTAAATAGTGACTAAAAAAAATCCAGTATGGAATCTTATTTTCACCTTTTCATATCCATCTTAAATTTTGAATATTCTTTTCACATAAAATTTAATTTGTAATTTTTGTGCAGTTCTGCTGCCATGTTTGTTTTAAGTCTGAGAGAATAACTAATTTTCCAAAAAAAAAAAAAAAAGTGGGAGAAAGAAAGCAAGATGCACAAAGATCAGTATTTGAGTTTTACCTGTGTCTCAACTCTTGCTTTGTCAATTAATGTCTTTGCATCAGCTATCAAGCCACTCATTGCACAACCTGAAAAAAGGGAGATACAAATTAAAAAGTACCAGCCTCAACCCTGATTCCCGTGAGACACCAAAGATTGACTCATGAACACTGAAATAAATGTGTTTTTAATCATCCATCCACATGCATATTGATACTCTTAAAAAATTGTAGAAGTTGAAAGTCAAATGTGTCATAAACAAAATCCATGCACTTGCATGTGAAAGAAAGCAGGTCAAGTGATATAAGATACTGATACCTTACAATGTTTGTCAGTTATACTTATTTGTTAATTAACTTTGTTAGACAATGCCATTGTTCACGGCTATATTAAAATAGTTAATACTGATGTTAAACACAGAGAAAGGTAGCTATAAATGAACTCTAGCTCCAGTTCTTATCAGAGGTGTATATGTGATTATATTAAAAAGATGGCCTCATGTACAGAGGACAGGCTAACATTAGAGGTCAATCAATGAGCTTCCAACAGAGGAATTGGCTGGGGATCAAGAGCGCACATTGCAATTCCCAGCTCTCCAATTTCTATATTTGGAGACAAACTTTTATTAGAGAGGTCATAT
>JANHGD010001734.1:63038-78775 GCA_027560375.1 Imantodes cenchoa
GCCTTTTGCTGAACGCTGGGCTGGCCACTCCCACCCGGCCACATGACTGGCAAGCCACGCCCACAAAATAAGCCACGGCTACAGAGTGGTAGTAAAAAATTTAGGAACCTGCCCCTACTCTCATCCTACTTCCTCTCTTCCCTTCTAAATCCTTTAGGGACCCCAAATCAACACCTTTGTGCTCCCAGGGATATCTATAGGTGGCCCTTGATTTACAACCACAATTGAGTCCAAATCTCTGTGATATAGTTGCTAAGGGAGTTTTGGCTCATTTTACGACCTTTCTCGCCATAATTGTTAAGTGAATCTCTGCAGTTGTTAAGTTATAACACAGTTGATAAGTGAATCTGGCTTCCCCATCAGGAGTGAAATTCCTCTCGGTTCAGTCGTGCCTGTCGGTCGTCGGAGAGCTGGTCGCAAGGGCAGCGCGAGGCTCCGCCCACCTGCTCAGATGCCGCCATTTGAGTTTGTTTACCCTCTGCCCATGCGCAAAGTGTTCTGTGCATGCGTAGAGAGTAAAAAGGACTCAAATGGCGGCATCTGGGCAGGTGGATGGAGACTCGCGCTGCTTTCACGACCGGCTCGCCAATGACCGACAGGCGCGAGTGAACCGGGAGCGTTTCACCTCTGTTCCCCATTTATTTTGCTTGTCAAAAGGTTGCAAAAGGGGATTACAAGCCTAAACAAGGGGTTGGACTAGAAGACCTCCAAGGTCCCTTCCAATTCTGTTATTTTATTCTGTCATAAATACATGCCTGTTGCCAAATGCCTAAATTTTGATCACCTGATGATGAGGACGCGGCAGTGGTTGTGTGAAAAACTGTCATATGTCACTTTTTTCAATGCTGTTGTCATTTTGACCAGTCACTAAACAATGTGTTGTAACTCAAGGACTACCTGTGCTGGGAACATCGACAACAGTCAATGCATTGGCTTTGATATATGTTGCTATTTTGACTAGCTTTATCTCCTCCTCCCACTCCAAAATGTCACAGTTTGTAGCTCCGGTATAATCCATTCAGGAGAGCCTAAGTATCATTCTGCAGCTGGAGCTTCCCCTTATTTTTAATGCAAATATTTTTAATAGTTCTCTCCAGGGGTGGGTTCCTACCAGTGCAGGCTAGTGCACCCACACCGGTAGCAGCCTGCTGGTGATGTCACCTGTCCCAGTCCAGTTGGTTGGCAGTCCCTGGGTGCCGCCATCTTTTTAAAAACATTTTTTTATTTTTTAAAAAAATTTCTACTGCACATGCTCTGCCTTCCTGCAAGCTTTCCAAAGAGGAAAGAGTTGAGTCCCTTCTTGTCTCGTTTCGTTTCGTTTCATCTCGTCTTGAACAGATCAGAGGGTAGACGAAGTATCTGCAACATTATTTTTTTACTCAGTTTGAGTTCTCCATGTTTTATGCTGAATGCTAAGAAGAGCCGCTGCATTTTATAGAACCATAGAGAATCTGGGAATGCATAGCTTGGAGGTGGAGGTGGGGATGTAACTGAAATAGAAAGATGTCAAATCACAAAGGCAAGGCATGGAATCATTGTAATTGCTTCCTTCATTCCTTTTTTGCTTTCAGCAGTCTTTAAAACTGCTGTGAATTTTTGTTGTCTGAAACTCTGGCTTTGGGCACATAATAATAACCCTTAAAGTTTGCCACAAAGGTGGGACAAAATAGCATCATCATTGTGCTTTATCATCGAAGAAAATTGTTGCCTGCGTGGGATTGGAGCTATTCATATACTTGAGTCTGATTGATTTAGATAGCAAGGAATAGAATTCCATTACTGGAATTAGAGTAATCTGTTCAAACCACATAAAGTCAAAGGCACACAGGATTCAAAGACACAGGGCTGATATGCTCTGAAAAAGCATGTCAGCCCTATAACCTAAGGAGTATTAGATAATATTAAAAAATGAAATGTGGGATGCAAATACTTCAAAGCATTAAGAGGTTTTACTTTATTTTCAGTTTTTATTTTGTTCCGTTATTTTGGGTAGCAAATGGATAGTCATCAGCCACTTCTTACCTTAGAACACTTGATACTGATTGTACCATTTGGAAATTATTACAATGGTTTGCAGTGTATGGGGAATTCTAAGTAGACATTGCATCTGCTTTTCGTGTTTTCAGAAGTATTGGATTACTGTGGGCATCAATTTTGAAACATCTCCATGGTTGATGCAGATTTCAGATTTCATCAGCTAGATGTGGAGGTGGAATTTATTATCATAAACATTTGCTGTGTAGGCAGTGCTTATTTTCCATGATGTGGAATGTATATATATTCATGTATATGAATGTATATATATATATATAAACATTCATTGTTAAAATAACATTCTCATTCATAAATAAAAATTACAGAATTTGGAGTATCAGGAAATACACATGCACACGTTTATGGTCTGCAAATGCATAATAAAATACTTTGTGAAAGATTATTGGACTCTAATTTTGATTCAATTCCTAGTTCAGATAAGGATTCATTGGATGGACCTGAGTAAATCTCATTCTGACTCACAAGGTGATGTGAAAATAATAGCAACCTGTCATGGTTGTCATGGCAATAAGTTGAAACAGAGAGTGTAAATCAATTTGGCAAGTTCACCAATAAAGAATAATAGTTCCAGTTTTTTATTTATATATACACACACACACATAGATGCTGAGAAAGAGTTTTAAATACTTGGGGCTTCACACAATCAATTAAGCAGGGCATTCTGGGTAGCTTTATTGTAATCTGCACATATTGCTGATGATCACTGGGCACATGAACGCGTCTTGATTATCTACTTGATATTCTACCTTAAGGAATCTGGTAAATATTTTAGCCTACGACCTTCATAATTCCAATAAAATGCAACAGACATTAGGAATTATGGAAATAATTATCCAATGCAGTCAAGTATATAGCCAACCTTGGTTGATCTCAAAAATTTAAGCAGGGTCAGATTTCATTAATCCTTAGCTTGGAGGCCACCAGAATCCCAGGATAAAGGTAGACCAAGAAGCTTATAAGGCATCCTGAAGCAAGGCAGTACAAACCATTCCTATTTTTCCACCCATTAAAACTACACGGCCACGTCAATGACGTCACTAGGAGTTGAGAATGCTTCAAATATTTTTCTTTTTCTGTCCAAGATAGTTGGAGAGTTAAGAGGAGAAAAGAATATATAACTCCCACGTTAATTTAGATCAGGGATGAGAAAAATTCTGACATGCCAAGCTAATCAATTCAAGGAAGAACAGGCAATCCAAGTAAGAATTAGTAGTAGACATGCCTAGTAGATAGATACGTTTCTTGCTGTTTTTAATTCTTTTCACTATACAGATTAGACATTAGAATTCATGAGTTACTGTGTTTTAATTTGGTTTCTGCATGTTCTATTTCTGAGAGAGTTATTTATAAAAGTAATATCCTGCATTTTCATTGTATTGTGCTTTTTTGGGAAGCTTAAGAAAGTTGCCAAATGCAAATGAGTGGCCGTGATGCATACTTTTCAAATTATGCTTTGAGTGTTAAATTGTTTTTATGTGGGCAATATTTTCATTACGTGTAAACTACTCACTAATATCAAGAATATTTTATAAATTGGTTATTCAACAACTGTTACCTGAGAAAGTGTAATACTTTAAAATAAGTTTTGCTTTTTTTAGTTTTGATATTTTTTTTCTTTTAGATAAAATTGAGGAAGCACAGAAAGAACTAAATGAAACAGAAGATTCTAAAAAAGGTAAAATCATGTTCCTTCTTATTCTTGCCCATTAGCCTCATAATATAAAGATTGTGTAATTCTGATGTGAAAAAAGTTTAGTCTGATTTTAATGAAGAAAAAGCATAAAATAAATGCTTACAATAAAGCAATAAAAAGCTTGAATTTGTACTAGTATGAAGAACATTTTTTTCCTAATGGAAAGATGAATGCTCCAGATTATATCCCAGAAAGTAATTATCACAATTACGTTATCATTCACTGCACATACACTTTTAGGCTATTTATTTTCTTCATGACTGCACATATATGTATATACAATACATATACAATGTGTATATTATGAATTCATTAAAATACAGCTTTAGATCAGTGGTGGGATTCAATGTTTTTTACTACCGGTTCTCTGGGCATTGCTTGGTGGGCGTGGCTTGGTGGGTGTGGCAGGGGATACTATAAAATCTCCATTTCCTCCTGATCAGCTGGGACTCGGGAGGAAGAGAATAGATGGGGGCGGGGCCAGTCAGAGATAGTATTTAATGGTTCTCCAAACTAAAAATTTCCGCTACCAGTTCTCCAGAACTGGTCAGATCCTGCTGAATCCCACCTCTGCTTTACATCCTGTAAGATAATACCTGCCATGCTTGAAGAGCTATGAGTTATTTTGAGGGAAAGAAATTGGGAACACCAGTGACAGATTTCAGAATAGACCATAAGGATCAGTCTATCCTGATCTATTTGTTATGGTTCTAAAAGAACCTTAAAGTCTGCATCTTAATAAATCTCTGTACTGTACAATATAAAACACTCAATTTTGATTCAATAACTGACTGGAAAATTCATTTCTGATGCAGAATTTCAAAGAACAGTAAGCATTTGTAATTGCATGTTTTTTTTAAAAAATCTTTCAGTGCTGAAATAATGTATAAATGCCAGAACTATCAGAGCAGGGATTGTTTTGACAATAAAGAAGGAAGCATACTGTGTGTTTTGATTTAGTTCTTCAACTTTTAATGCTATTCTATCTTTATTATGTAGGAAACTTTGAATCCTTTTTTTTTTGGATCAAATTCAGAATGTTCATAAAGATACTGACTATACTTTCAAATAGTTATAGCATGTTTTGTGATGCTTTTCATGACTGTGTAATACTCAGTTTGAACAGAAAAACCAACAATTTGCTCAGAACTAGCTCATCAGTTGGAAGTTGGTAAAATAAAAAATGTTATTGAAACCATAATTAAGTGTTGAAAATACCCTAGAATCAGAGCCAAGTATTAATCTGGTTTGTAGTAGTCGACAAGAGCAACCTGTAGAGGTCAAAATTCTTTCATCCCCTATACAGAATAATTCATGCAACAGTTCCTTGGATGAAGATATTATAGAACTGCATGGGCAACAGATGTTATTTTTCCTTTCTATCCTTGCAAATTAGAAGAACTTATTATCTACAGTTACAGAAAATTAGTACAAGTAATTATCTACAGTTACAGATAATTTGTGTTGGATAAAACCTTGTGATTCCTTCGGTTGCAAGGAGATCAAATCACATATTAAATCCTAAAGGAAATTAACCCTGGTTGTCCTTTGGAAGAACAGATACTGAAGCTGAAGCTCAAATATTTTGGCCACCACATGAAAAGAAAGGACTCATTAGAAAAGACCCTGATTTTGGGAAAGATTGAAGGCAAAAGGAGAAGGGGGATAGCAGAGGATGAGATAGTATCATCAACACAGTGGGATGAGTTGGGGCAGACTCAGGGAGACAGTGGAGGATGGGGATCTGGCACGTTATGGTTCATGGGGTCGCAAAGTGTCGGACACAACTTAGTGACTGAACAACAACAACAACCATCAGATAATTTAGGTATTATTTGAATTTGGCTGCTATTCAGTCAGTCATTTTGACTATCCTTCACTTTGCTTTCTGGATTTTGGACTAAGTGTGGCCTGGGACTACTTCATTGGCTATATTGTAAAGATGTAACCAAGAGCCATGGTGGCATAGTGGTGCAGGCTACTTCTGCTGCCTGCCAGCTGCCTGCAATTTGGCAGTTCGGATGTCACCCGGCTCAGGGTTGACCCAGCCTTCCATCCTTCCAAGGTTGGTAAAACGAGGACCCAGATTGTTGGGGGCAATAAGGTGACTATAAATTGCTTAGAGAGGGCCTAAAGCACTGTGAAGTTGTATAGGTCTAAATGCTGTTGCTATTAAAGCAACCCAAGGAACGGAGAGAGAAGGATTGGACTGACCATATCTGGTCAGGCTGGCAGTAGAAAGGGGCCTAGGGGAGGCTGGAATTTTTTCCTCGGCTTGTATTAGATTTGGGAGGGTATATCTAGCCAACCCCAATCGTTGAAAGGTATAATTGGTTCTACTCCTGGTTACCCAGGTGAGAGTGGCATGGCCGAGGAATGGTATGCATGGAAGAATTGGACATGGAGTGGGATTTAAGTAGATGCCCCAAGTAGTAGGGGATGTGTGCTAGGTAGAAGTACTCAAATACTTGGGTAAGTTTGTAATCCATTTGGTATTGCATGTGTGAGGGTAGTAATGATGGGGGTTTTGGATTGGGGATAGGAGGGTAAGGGTCTGTGGGATTGGACAGAGTGTAGGAGGATTGGGTAGATGTGGTCTGGGTGACTGAATGTGCAGCAGGAGGAAGCAAAGACATCATGGGGAGAGATGGCAAGGGACAGAATGGGCTGTTCTCAGAAATGGCAGCTTCAGTGTTTATTAACTCCAGACTGAGATTAGACCTTAGTATTCCTGTCCTCCATCTCTTACTATTTAATGTAAAGTCAGCTGTAATAAGACTCATTGATGACTTACTGTATTTTTCGTATTGTAAGACGCTGTGGACCGTACAATGCACCTAGCATTTTCGGCCTCTGTCTGTCCTGTTTTTAGCCTCCGCGCATCCCATTTTCAGCCTGATTCCAGGTGGTGGGGATTGCCACCACCGCCAGTTGCTGCCGAACGGCGGTGGGGGGGATCTGCAGCACCATTCCCTGGCATCTGGAGTGGGTCAAAAATGGAGTGCACGGAGACCGAAAATGAGACACACTGAGACCAAAAATGGGCCATGTGATGGCGGTGATGGGTGGCGGAAAACACCTGATCGGCGGTATTCTGGGAGGCCGATCCAACTGCCAATCAGCTGCTGGTGCTAAATCAGGCTATGCTGAAGCTAACCGAGCTGTTTGCTGTTTGCTGCAAGGAGGCAAATTGCTAGGAGGCAGAGGCCGAAGGGTGGGGGCCGGTGGGCGGGCAGGGCTTCGGCAACATTCTCTCTATAAGACGCACTCTCAAGAAGACGGAGCTCCTGACCTAATCCAGCATTAACAACTACATGTGTGGTTAATAATTGGGTTTATTAAGCCGGACTCAGGCACACAAATGAGTTCCAAAAAGCAATAAGCATGAAACAGATGCAGTCCTGAAGTTAAGTTCAGAGCTGGGAGCATCTCCCTCCCAGCGCGGTTATGTAAGCAAGCCACACCTTGCGTCAGTGCCGGCTTAACCCGGAAGGCAGTTGTGTCTCAGATTGGCCTTTTGGATCCCTACCTGGCCACTTCATGAGGCCTCACAGCTGATCGTTAGGCCGACACCAACAGTGGTTCTCCAGAATGCTGCTGCAGCCGCCAGCTTCACAAACCCCCCAACACCAGGAGCTTCCCTCCCCACCAGTAAGGCAAACCCTGAGGGAAAACCGGGATTTGACACACAGAGACATTTCCACCCACTTTTTTTGGGGGGGGGGGGGAGTGCGTCTTATAGACCAAAACATACGGTAATTGAGGCGGTCCAACCTAGTTTGCATTACTGAAACCATGTGTGTGTGTGCGCACGCACTCTAGAAATGTGCTTTCTGGTTTTTGAATGTGGTATCAGCCTTGATTCTGGGACAGGGAAAGTAAAGTGGCTATTGTGATCTGGAAATCTCTGGTGGCTCCCTGGAGTTCTGTGCTGAACATAGCCAGATGTAAGATCCTATTGATGAAACTAGGCTAGAGGGATCAGTTGAGATTTTTACTATTGTATAAGCTTCCTTGCTGGGTAGCAGCTTCCATGCCTTTATTCCTCAACTTTGTGGTTCAGTTGGTGGTGGACTTTCCCAGTTTTATGATTATGACAGGTTTCAACCTGACTCTTGTGGGCCTAGAATCAGAGATGATTTGGGAGTTCAATACAATCATGGGATTTGATCCCAGATTATTAGGGGACCTATGCATAGCTGAAAGGTAACATACACTACGGTACATCTGGTATTTGTTGTAGTCATTGATGATATATCTGGTTTTCAGGACTATTGCCTAGTTCTTGTAATTGCTGTTCGTATGTTTTAGTTTCCAGCCCCCTCATCATCCTGGTTGCTTTCCTCTGCACTTTTTCTAAGGTCTCAACGTCTTTTTTATAGTGTGGTGACCAAAACTGGATGCAGTACTATAGGTGTGGTCTTACTAGGACTTTATAGAGTGTTATTAGTACCTCCCTAGATCTAGATTGTATCCCTTTTATTGATGCAGTTTAGGATTATATTGGCTTTTTTGGCTGCAGCTGTATACTGCTGGCTCATGTTTAGCTGGTTGTCTACTAAGACTCCAAGATCCCTCTCACAGTCACTGCTATTGAATGTGGTTTCACCCAGTTTGCATATATATTTTTGGTTTTGTCTTTTACCTTTAAAGCCATTCATGGTACAGGGCCAAGTCACTTGTGGGCTTACGTCTTTTGTGAAACAATGCCATCTTGTAAGATTCAAGAATGTTGTTGTGCCTTCACTCTGGAAACATCCCCCCCCCCCAATAAATCTTGTGACACTGAGTATGTTGCCCTTTGGGAAGTCTGTAAAATCCTGATTCCCATAGGGATTAGGAGTGGGGCTTTAGTGGAACTCAGTACTGGACTATGTTGTTGACAGAGAGGGGAGGTCTCAGCTTTTGTATTTTATTTTATATTCTAAGTTTGTTTTGTGTGTGTGAGCGCGCTTTGTTGTATTTATGCCATTTTTATTGTTTTGCATTTGAGCCACCCAGAGTTTTATAAATAAATACATATTATGGAATATTCTTGAGTCAAACTTCGTTTTAATCATATTCATATTAAATCCAGTATCCAGAGAGGTAGCATTATTAAACTGGTCCTTCCAAAACATAAAACTATAGTGGACCATAGTTAACTATGCATAAATACTTAAACTATTTTTATTTATTTGCTTGTTAATCAGTTATGCAAGTGGGTTGTAATGGAATAGTAAATGATGAAAGTGGAATAACAGGTATTGATACATTTCTTGTCTTTGTATAGTCTTATATAAAAAAGAAGTTTAAGTAATATTTTGTAGAATTCAAACATATTATAAGAAAGTGGAGACTCTGGAATTGTCCAAAGTCCTGAAGTTTTATGTTGGACTCGTTCTGCTGAAGCAGGTTCAGGTAAACCTGGATGAGTTACTATGAGTTTTTAAAATTACAGTAGTAGCTTTGTAGTTGCCAATTCTAAAAAGCATGGATTAAAAAGAACTCAGCATTGTGTGAGTTGAAACTGCTTTGTAAATTAAACTGCTCATTTGATGATGTGATTTTATTTCTTTGTATTTGGGCAGACATCTCCAAGGCTATTACAAGAGGGAGCACAGACACCGTTAAAGGTGTGAAGCGTAAAAAGATTGTAGCTGAGAATCATCAAACAAAAATACCCAAATCACCTTTGAGAACTCCAGCTCAGGCAAAATCTAAAGAAAAAGTAGAAGACCATTCAGCATCTTCTAAAATACTTCCTGATACTTCAGAGCTATTAAAAGAACCTCGTAGTTTGGCTTCACAAAATGGGAAACAAAATAAACAAAATGTGGGGACATTTAACAGCGAGGTAGCTAATAAAATATCTACAGCCGGGACTATGCTACACACAAAACCATCTCTGTTACCTCAGTCCTTGGACTTAAATAAATGGTCAGTAGAAGAATACAGTTCAACTCAACCACGTTTACCAGTGAAGAAAGGTTCCACTAGCTGTTCAAATATATCAAAGATAGATAACAATGAATGTATTAGTTTTGTTGATTGTAATAACTTGTCGTCCTGTACAAATACTGCATTCGATGTCTTACTGAAAGCTATGGAGCCTGAACTGAACACTTTAGCACATGAGTGCCCTTCTAGTGGAATGCAGATTGACAGACTGAGACCAAACAGAACTGTTAACACCTCTTCCTCTCTTGCATCCAATACACGGAGTGCCCAAATTCACGAGGCTTCATTACAGCAAAAAAATGTAGCTGCATCTCAGTTTTATCCTTGCACTTCGCAGACTGTGCAGGTAACAACATCAGGGAAGACTTCACAAGCACAGATGCACTCAGCTGCTCACTCAAAAGAACAAGTTCCCGCAAAAGCTGTACAACACAATCAGCAAGTAACTGCATGCCCAAATTTCACTAGTTCTGTGGTACATCAACAGGATCAGGAAAATCTCAAACTCCAACATATATACAGCACAGCAGTAACTTCTTCAGTAACCTCCCAGTCTTCTGTTTCTCAGGCTTTTTGTCAAAATCACCTAGTAGCAAAGTCGTCTTCTTCTTTGTCAATTAATCCAGCTCTACTACCCAGCTCTACTGCCCAGATACCTATAGCTCCTTTATATAATTCAGCCCAGATAGCTTCAGTGGTCAACCATGGCGCAGAACAAATATGTAACCTTCTTAAAGTCCAGAAGCCTAAAAAAATGGGAAAATATGTCTGTGAATATTGTAACAGGGCATGTGCTAAGCCCAGTGTCCTTCTAAAGCACATTCGCTCCCACACAGGAGAACGACCGTATCCTTGTGAGACCTGTGGATTTTCTTTTAAAACTAAAAGCAATTTGTACAAGCACAAGAAATCACACGCCCATGCTATCAAAGTTGGACGTGTCCTCCAGCCAGACTCTTCTGGACTTTTTCTCTCCCATGAATCAGATAAAGCACTTAGTATTCATTCGGATGTAGAAGAAAGTGGTGACAGCGATGATGAAGGCACGGCGGATGAGAGGCAAGATGAACAAGGATCGTTAGAACTGGAACCGACTCATATAGTGAAAATTCCTTCTAATTCCGAACCCTTACGCAAAGGTAATCCCATCTCACTAAGCAACTCAGAGTATCTGCTAGGCAATTCCTCATTTCAGGAGTCAACTGTTCAAGCAAGGACAGTTTTACCTAAGGTCATTGTTTACCCTATAAATATGTCTCCTTTACAACATGATTGCCCCAAAGTAACAGTCCCCAGCTCTACAGTCACAAATGTGAAATCAGATACAACTTACAGTGACTTGATAAAAGATTTTGATACAAACAAGCATCAGAAAAAACAAATAGATATTTCTGAGGAACAGCCCGGAACCCCGATAGGGGCAGCAATACACGCACAGTTACAAAGACAGCAAGCAACAGATTGTTCTCAAGAACAAGGAAAATGTCTTCTGAGCCCTAGAAGCTTAGGTAGCACTGATTCTGGCTATTTCTCACGTTCGGAAAGTGCAGACCAGACCATGAGTCCACCAGCTCCATTTCTGAAGGGTCCCCCCACAACTGAAAAAGACTTAAGTAAAATTTGTGGGCCACGAATGAGCACCACAGTGGTTACTGCTGCACAGACTACTTGTGCTGACAAATCTTTCCTTTCATCTGGTCAAATGAGACCACCTTTGGCCACAAAAACCCTTGAAGAACGCATTTCAAAATTAATATCTGATAATGAGGCAGTAGTGGATGACAAGCAATTGGACAGCGTGAAACCACGTAGAACATCCCTTTCTAGAAGAGGCAGTATTGATTCTCCCAAATCCTATATTTTTAAAGATTCCTTCCAGTTTGACCTAAAACCAATGGGGAGAAGAACAAGCTCAAGTTCTGATATACCAAAGTCTCCTTTCACACCAACTGAAAAGTCGAAGCAAGTTTTTCTCTTGTCTGTACCAACCCTTGACTGTTTGCCCATAACCAGAAGTAATTCTATGCCGACTACCAGTTATTCAGCTATACCTACCAATGTAATACCACCTCCACATCCGCTGCGAGGAAGTCAGTCTTTTGATGATAAAATTGCCTCTTTGTATGATGATGTCTTTGTGCCAGGACCTTCCCCTCCACAGCTCCAGACTGGACACACTCGCACACTTGTTCGTCAGACAGCAATAGAAGATTCATCATCCAGTGAAGGGCACACATTTGGACCGGCAAGATCTGTAGACGAAAGTTACGGATGCAGTGTATCAAATGAATTCTTAATGGCAAGAAGCAAATCATTTGTACAAGGCTCAAATTTGGATAAAATTAAAAAATCACATCAAGGCCGAGGAATAATGTTTGAGTGCGAGACATGCAGAAATAGATATAGAAAACTGGAGAATTTTGAGAACCATAAAAAGTTTTATTGTTCAGAGTTGCATGGACCAAAAACCAAGGCAGCTATTCGAGATTCTGAACATAAAAGTATTGCAAATAGTACACAGCCACAAATCCTTCATTACCGAGTAGCAACGTCAACTGGTGTGTGGGAGCAGACACCTCAGATAAGAAAAAGGAGGAAAATGAAAAGTGTTGGCGATGAGGATGATGAAGCACCAACAAATGATACTAGTAGCCTGTCAAAGAATATTGCGGAAGTAGAGAGCCAAAATAAACCAGGAGACGCTGTCTCTAAACCAACTGCTCTCCTGGATACATACAACACTTCAGTTCAGAGACTGGCACAAGATGAGTCAGAGACTCAAATCACAGAGCAAGCCACAGAGCCAAAAATGTTGCTGCATGGGAAGAATCACAGCGTTCCAATAGTGCATGAAAAGAATGAACTGAAAAGGCAAGGAGCTGGAATTTCTGTGATTCAGCACACAAATTCCCTAAGCCGACCTAGTTCGTTTGAAAAAGCAGATTCTTTCGAAAGAATATCACCTATTTCTTTCCCAGCTAACAAGCCTGAGAAGTTCCATTCCTTGAACAATGCAATTAAAGAAGAAAAGCATCCACGCTTAAGTGCTTCCCAAAGTCTTCAGGCAGCCGAAGCCACACGGCATCAGATTCATCATGAATGTAGACTTTCTCCTAATGAAAAGAATGCAACAGTACAGCCACTAAGACTTGTCCGCCAACATAACATACAAGTTCCTGAAATACTGGTTACAGAAGAGCCAGATAGAGACCAGGAATGCCAATGCAGTGATCTTGAGAAAACAGAAAAATTTAACTGGCCCCAACGAAGTGAAACACTATCAAAGCTACCCACCGAAAAACTTCCTCCAAAAAAGAAAAGAATTCGTTTGGCTGAAATTGAGCAGTCGTCTGCTGATTCGAGCTTTGAATCTACACTTTCTAGAAGTTTCAGTCGGGAAAGTAGTTTATCACGTGTATCTAGTTTCTCAGCATCTCTTGATAAAGATGAACTCGCTAAGAATGAGAATGCTTCCAAAGCAGACCCTATTAATAAATCAGTGGAATTCATCAGAATTCCTCCCTGTTCAAACACACTCAGTGTGCCTGGTCCCGGCACAATGCGACGTGCTGCTTCGGAACAAATTAATTGTACCCAGCCTTCCATGGAAGTATTTGACGCTAGGAGCAAGAGCTTTGATTACGGAAGTGTGACTGCATCGAAACCTGCGTCACTGAAAGAGATCTCCTCTTCAAAATTGAATGCCGGTAATGGTGGCCCTGGACATGTGCCTCTTTTAGAAAGGAGGAGGGGACCTCTTGTAAGACAGATCTCTTTAAATATTGCTCCAGAAAAGAATCTGCCTGACATTGTATCACATCCTTCCGTGAAAACAGCTCTTCAAGCAGAGACTTCAGCAGAGACTTTTCAAAGGCTGCAAAGTTCCGAGACAACTTTGGAAGACATTTCTTCAGGTTCTCAGCATCCACAAAATTATAGCAAGACTTTGCAGGAATCGGTAAAGAGCAATAACTTTCTTAATTTTCCCTCCACTCAACAGTCTGTAGGATCGAGTCTAAATCACCATGATCAGCAGTCCTCACTAAGTCGTAATTCCCAAGCATCTCTTAAAGGATCAGCACTAGGAAGTCAAAAAATTGCTAGCCAGCCCTGTAAGCAAGAGGATTGTTTTGCACCTAAATATCAACTTCATATTAAAACCTTGGAAGTAGAACAGCAATACCCTTCAGGTCTTCCGGGAATAGTTGGCATGGATCAAGGTGGGATTTCATTCAGTAAATTAAATAATAACATGTCCAAGCCATATGTAGCACAGGCGTTGCAACAAACTGTTCCTAACAACAGCAGCAGTTCAGTCTATCAGGCGGAACCTTTTGTTGTCCCTGTACGTATTCACAGTAATATTCCATCTTATGGCTTAGCTTCTGTTGCACCCATTCCTCAAATTCTAGTTACCCAGGATCTAGTAAGCCAGCCTTTTTGCATACTAAATACTGCATCAGTGACGGTAGCAAAAGACCAGGCTTTGATGCCAAAATCCCACAAAAATAATCTGAGGTGCTTGCCATGTTCTCAGCCAATATCTTTGTTTGAAAACTTAGTTAATGAGACAGAAGGCAAGATGCCAATTTCATTAAGATCTTTAAATCTGATTCAGAAAGTGCCGGTTGGTGAACTTTTTCCTCAACAGGAAGCCACAGCTTCAAGTAAACGCATGCTTTCCCCAGCCAATAGTTTAGACATTGCCATGGAAAAACATCAGAAACGTGTTAAAGATGAAAGTGGAGCTGTTTCTATCACAGGTGCTATATCACTGCATCCATTGAACATTAAACCTAATGAACTTAAGCAAAAAAAGCCACTTTTGGTGCGGCAGAGTTGTACCACTGAGCCCCTTGAAAGTTTCCCATTGGATCCGGATGATGAAAGGGTTGGAGCCAATGATTCATCGGATGTCTTGTTGTCTGGTTCACCTGAATCTGCTCAGTCTAAAAGTTATTCACTGGTAAAAGACTCCTTAGAACAAGATAGCCTACCAGCTTCTGGAACCGCAGACTTTGCAGGCAGAAGGCCTCATCAGTCCGTTCCGCAGAACACTCCTTCATTTCAAAAAATTCTAGGTGACAGTCAAGAAAGGATGTCCCCAGAATTTAATGAAAACAAGAAACCCGATATCCACAGCCAAGCAAATTCTGGAACTAATTTTTCTGCTGTAAATACAGGCGATACACAGAGATTATCTTTTCCAAGCCTAAAGACAGCAACAAGCTTTACATGGTGTTACTTGTTAAAAAGGAAACCAGTACATCTATTACAACATGACCAACAGTCTTCAGCTTATTCTTCCTGGTCTATCAGCCCCAACAATTCCAACCCGCTTGGTTTGCCAACGAAGATTGCACTTTCCCTCTTGAATTCAAAACAGAAAGATGAAAAATCATCTTATACTCAAGCAATAAGCACCGCCTTCAAATCTGACACATTGGTCTACTCAAGCAAATGGGAGAACAACTTACTTAAGGTATTTAATAACTGCATTGACTACACTTACCTTAAATGGGGAAATTCTACGTTTAAAGTATTTAAGTAGCTTTTTTAAAAAAAAGTGTAAGATTTCCATTTGGGAAGAACTTCGTAGTACTCTTTATACTTTTGTATTACTAATACAGCTTAATTACAGTGCTAATTACAACATGATCACATTTCATGAGAAGCATAACTTTAGCAGTAAAAAAGCCAGTTGATTCTGATATACCTATCAGAATATTATATATGTAACATTTTTT
This sequence comes from Imantodes cenchoa, assembly GCA_027560375.1. Classification (NCBI taxonomy): domain Eukaryota; kingdom Metazoa; phylum Chordata; class Lepidosauria; order Squamata; family Dipsadidae; genus Imantodes; species Imantodes cenchoa. Next base: position 78,474 of record JANHGD010001734.1, read on the forward strand.
TTGCTGATAAATGAAAACGAAGGGAGACTATTATAGATTTATTTCGAGCTCCTTTGCTCTCCTCAGATAGCCATACCCTTTCTGGGATTAGAACCTGGGCCGTCGGCCTTGTAAGGCAGCAGTTTAACCTCTAGGCCAGGTTCTCTTTCCCTTATCAGCTTTTTCACCAGGGAGGGTCACATGTTTGTTTCTGTCGAGTCATCCTGGTGTGCCCCAAATATGTATACCCTACCAGCCTTCAGGAAAGCCGCTAAAGCTTGGCTGTGGCGTCAGGCCTGGGGCCAATGAATTCTTTCCATCTG